>CM046842.1:40599017-40765889 GCA_025618425.1 Heliocidaris tuberculata | reverse complement strand
GCGCGAGCGGCGCACATTCATTATGGATCTTTTTAAGTGTATGCGCTAAATCAAGTGTATTTATACCTCGAAATCTGCATAAACCATGGTCTGAATTGAAACCACCTTTGTGAATTCCGGCCATTATGCTTGAGCACTCATCCAATGTACAAGCTTACAATATAACCTTGTACTTCTAAACCAATGTGCTCATGGTGATAACGCATACTGTTGCTCTCCTGCATTCAACAAACAAATGCAGATTGCCTCTCTCTACACAGAGAGGGCAGCACACAGGGAGCTCACTTACATGCCTAGGTCTTTAGCAGAAAAATATCAATGAAGGCAAAATTTGATGCTTAAAGGAAAATGAAACCCTGGCGAAAAATCAATTTAATGAAAAGAGAGGATAGAGAGAAGCAATTTAAAAAAAGTTCCATCAAAATCGGTTACGAAATGGGAAAGTTATGGAAGTTTGAAAAGTTTAATTTACTTTCTATGGCCATCCTCAAACTGGCAATGTTGCTTCAGAGTGACAGGTTTAGTAACTACTCTCCATATGTTTTGTACACAAAATTTCATATTTTCCCCATTATCTCTCAATGTGCAGCTTGTCTCCTTCTTAACGCAAGATATATTTCATCGGAAAATGTATTTGACACAACATATGTTAAGTTCACAGAGAGACAAGCAGCATCTTCAGAGAAAATGGAGAAAATATGAAATTTTGGGTACAAAACATATTGAGAGTTGTACTACCAAACCTACCATTTTGAAGCAACATTGCCAATTTGAGGATTGCCATAGAAAGTAACAGTAACAGATTTTGATGGAACTTCTTTAAGAATTGCTTCTCTCTATCCTCTCTTTACATCAAAATGGATATTTCCCTGGTGGGCACTCAATATATTGGACAGACGGGTATGTGCCCCTTTGACGACCCCTTTTTCAACGGCCGATCGCCGTTCTCAAGATACCCAAATTTCCTTAGACTGCCGTTCTCACCCTTGAAGATCATGCGTTCTCAAGATACCCGGCTGGAACAAAAGCGCTCGTCTCTCTCCGTTTCCCCCGGCACGCCCCTTTCCCTAGCTCTCGTGTAAGGACGTCCATTCACTTGCGTGCGCAATTATGCATGCACTATAGAATCCCTATAGTAAGTGCCATAATTCCGTACCGTGTTTTTTTGCTCAGCTGGGTATAGATCCACTGTTCCAAAGACCCTATGGCCGGAATTCACAAAGGTGGTTTCAATTCAGACCATGGTTTATGCAGATGCAGAACTGGTGACAAATTACAAAACATGAAAGTGTAATGTATAGACCTCTAACATGATATTTTTCAAGTCAAAGTCAATGTCACTTATACATGTAAATGTATCTTCAGATAAGCTTGTACTTACGAGTGAATAGGCCTCAATACGTTTTGTGTGCTACTGTACTGTAGTACGGTCCATTCTAGATCATTCATGAGAGGAAAATAATTATTTAAAATTTCACTTTCAACTCTGAAACCACAAATTTGTAGCATAGTAAGAGTTGAAGAGTCTCTGAATCAGGTAATCTAGCAAATTTAAGAAAATTAAATCTTGCTTAGAGAAATTTTGTTGTCTGTTTTTGACTAAGTACTGCAACAGTGATATTTGACACAGTCCCACATAGGCAAGGGTCTATGAGTGAGTCAATCATGCCAGCAATTGATTTCAAGTAAACTCCAAAACCCAAATTTAAAACAATTATTAACCAGGGCTGCAAAATAAATTCCCCTTAAATTCTGCAGGATTCCCAAGAATGAAATTAATATTTTGCCTCGCTTTTAATACTATGATCCAAGGGCGTACGGACACATCTTTGCGAGTTTCTAAATAAAATTTTTGACACTTTTTTTGTTCTGAAAATGTACATCAATTTCTTGCTGCCCGAGTTTGAGGCAGAGGAGAATCCATGATCTTTCTAAAAGAGGGGGCACATAGGTCTAGTCAACAACAAAAAAAGGAAAAAAAGGTCATCAGATTTTTTATTTTTGGGGGGTGTATTTCTACACTGTAGATCTACTCTCCATATTCTCTGATAAGCAAAAACAAAACACAAAAAAAAATAAAAAATAAAAAGGTCATCAGCTCTAAAGGGGAGGGGCACAAACTTGGAGTTGTGTAGACCGAAAATTCTGTCTCTCGTTCGTTAGCTCTTCACTTAGAGGCATCAGGAATAACAGAAAAGAAGAGAAGGAAAAACAAAGAAATACAAATAGATAAAAAAAGAATACATAAAGATAAAAAACACAAAGTAATGCATGAGGGCTACAGAATGAGAAGATAGCATACATGTAAACAGGAAAAGAAAAGTACATAAGGAGGAATGGAAATGGAAGACAAAGGACAGGAAAAACAAAGAAATACATAAGGCAAGAAAGAAAAATAAAGAAGGAAAAACAAAAAATACGCAAGAACAGATAGGAAACAAGACAAGTGAAAATTGACGATTTAAGGAAAGAAATGTACATGAAATAGAGGAAGAGAAGCAGATAGAAAAAAAAAAAAAAGAAGAAAAAAAAAGAATGGATAAAAAGAGAAGATGAGAAAGTGTAAAACATAGAAATACATAAAGGAGTTTGCACGCAGTTGGTTTGGGGGGGGGGGGGGTTGGCCTCAGCCCTGTTGCCAATTAACACTTTTTAATATGGGCTGAGACTCAATTTGTCAGCGTAACAGGGGTCTTATTGGTAATATTCACATCACTTACATAGACTTAATATGCACACTGCTTAGTAGGACCTGCAATAATTGAAGTACAATGAGATTCTTGTGCATGATAGCATCCCAGCAAACACAAAACGTTTTCAGAACGTTCACAAAACGTTTTTATTAGGTCCGCTACGTCTTCGTCTTAATAAACGTTTACAAAACGTTTTTATTAGGTCCGCTACGTCTTCGTCTTTAATGAACGTTCACAAAACGTTTTTATTAGGTCCGCTACGACTTCGTCTTTATTAAACGTTTAAAAAACGTTTACGAACGTTTTACCAAGACGTATTTTGGTGAAAGTTTAACTGGAGTAGATGTTTATTATCATTATTATTATATGATTCTTACTGTAATTGTTGATGTTATTATCATCATCTTTATTATTATTATTTTTTTTTAATTATTATTGTTATCATTATTATTATCATTACTATTATTTATTATTGTTATCATCAATATTATTATTATCATCATAATTATTGTTATTATTATCAGTATTATTATTATTATTATTATTATTATTATATTGTTATTCAAAGTAAACACCAAACGTTTTTAAAACGTCCAAAAGAAAACGTTTTTTAATCGTTTAAAATTGGACCATGTACATGATATAATCGATCATGATTCATGAAAATTCACAAAAAACCACGATTGACCAAAATTATATTTTAAAAAGGATAAACGGCAATCTATTTTGACAGTTAAATTTGTGCTATAATGCAAAATGTATTTACATTAATTTTTATGCCCGATGCAATTCGAAGAGGTATTTATAGGTCACAATTAAAAAAATGTAATCTTCAACTATTTTTTACGGTCATTGCCATCTGGTCCCTATATATAGAAAAACCTGCCAACAACACTGTAAGTAGGTTTAGGATAGTGTATAATAGAATAATAGAATAATAAAATAAGATATAGGATTAGAGTTGTTAGAATTATGGGATGCTAGAATTATAGACCATTTACAATGAAAATGGAATGAGCAGAAACACCTTCATTCCAAGGAGCCATTCTTGTTTTTATTCTTATGTCTGCCAGGTTTTATAAACGTTCTTTAAAGGTTTTCTGGACGTTTCTAAAAGGTCTGCCGGGTTTCAAAACGTTCTAGAAAGGTTTTATGTACGTTCTGGAAGGATTTTTTGGGATGTACTTAAAACGTCCGCCAGGTTTTATGAAGGTTCTTTAAAGGTTTTTTGGACGTTTTTAAAACGTCTGCCAGGTTTCAAAACATTCTAGAAAGGTTTTTGAGAAACGTTTTATAAACGTTCATAAAACGTTTGCTGGAGGTTTTTTAAAGGTTCTTCAAATGTCAGGTTTTCTGCAGGTCCTTCATTTAGAAGCAAATTTTCAAAGGTTTTTATTTGGTTTTTTTAAAACGTCCGCCAGGTTTTATGAAGGTTCTTTAAAGGTTTTTTGGACGTTTTTAAAACGTCTGCCAGGTTTCAAAACATTCTAGAAAGGTTTTTGAGAAACGTTTTATAAACGTTCATAAAACGTTTGCTGGAGGTTTTTTAAAGGTTCTTCAAACGTCAGGTTTTCTGCAGGTCCTTCATTTAGAAGCAAATTTTCAAAGGTTTTTATTTGGTTTTTTAAACGTTTAAAAAACGTTTTTTAAACGTATAAAAAAACGTTTTTAAAACGTCCAAAACCTTCCACAAAAATACGTCCAAAAAACGTTTTTACGAAACGTCCAGAGAACCAACTTGGAACGTTTTTAGAACGTTTTAAAAACGTCCGATTGTTAGCTGGGATTGCACAAATATCCCAAATATGTTCGAAAAAAAAGTAGGAGGAATTGAAAAAAGGTAGGATATATTAGGAGAATTGGGAAAAAAGTAGGAGAAGTAGGAGGATGGTCAAAAAAGTAGGAAAAAGTAGGAAAAGTAGTATCGCTTGAAAGTCTGGAACTAGCATGGGGCACTCACGGAACCATCACTATGTGGGGCTGTTTCAATTTTGGCGGTGGTCACGACCTCTAAGTTGAAGAGGTAAAAACTAAAAACACCAATATAATCAGCAAAATTTTGAGAAATACTTCCTTCTAGTACATTTTAGGATGGTAGAATATCTAATTTCATGCCAGATTCTTCAATAGGATCTTTATCATCTTGATCAAGTGAAATTTTCAGGCTGTTTTTGGCCAGGGATCTTGCTCCTTTCCACCACACATGTGCTAAATATCACACACTGCTATGAGAGGCAATTCATCGCGGTACGAAGGTGAAAAGTGCGAGGTTATCTGCAATAACCTCGCATATAGATTTATGTGTGAGTCGAGTGGGCATCATGGCATGCCATGTGGGGAACTCAGCCACCACACCACAGCTTAGATCTACGCCTATCCGAAGGCAGAATGATGTGAAACAATCAATATACATGTATCTATTTAATTTCTTTCTCTTTTTTTCCCCCTCTCTCTCTCTCTCGCTTCCTCTCAATTGCACGCAGAATCGGAGGTGCCTGCCCGGGGTACTGCCTGCTCGCTCAATCACCGACTACATACACAGTAGTATGCTCAGGCACACACAGCGGACCCCGAACACGTCATCAGTGCGGGGCTTCCCCGGCCCGCTGGCCTAACGCAGCGGAGCGCGGATCGATCGGAGGCGGCAGCAAGCCAAAGTCAAGACCTTGCTAGCTTGGAGTTCGCGATCAAGAGCTTCATCATCATTCAGTTTTTACCAACTTCTTGGTTTTTGCAAGTACCGGTACCGTACCTGTACTACTCCATTATTTTGATATCTTTATTGATACTGAGAATAGAAACTTCTCTGATTTACTTACCTCAATGGCTCCTCGGGAAAGTAAATCATCCATTTCGTATTATTGTCCCCGGACTGGCGACTCGTACATACTGCATCCGCTAGCCTAGTATTTTATCATGCCGGACCGCCTGACCTGTATACACGGTACACGTGTATACAGACAGGATGAAATGAGGGTACACTGTCGCTTGGTCTACCACCACTTGGTCTAATTATCAGTTCGTCGAACTCCACGTGGTCTAACTTCATTTTGTCTACAACCAGTTTGTCTACTTACCATTTCGTCTAATTTCCATTTGGCCTAATAATTACCAATTCGTCTAATACCAAGTTTGGCTAACCCCATTTAGTCTAAAACCCATTTGGGCCAATTTTCACTTCGGCTAATTGTGCACTTCGTCTATTTCCAAATAGTCTAAAGTCATTTTGTCTATGTACAACCCACATACTTAAATATCCATTTGGGCTACACCTACTCCACCTACTTTGGCTAATACCATATGGTCTACCTATCATTTGGTCCAATTCCATTTAGTCTAATAACCAGTTGGTCTACTTATCATTTAGTCTAACTGTCATATGGTCTAATGACCATTTGGTCTAATATCCAATTCGTCTAATAACTAGTTAGGCTACTTATCATTTGGTCTAATTTTCATATAGTCTAATGACCATTTGGTCTAATTACTCTTTATTCAGTTTCTGGCCATTTAGTAGCAAGTTGAGAAAGGACAGGGGAAATGAAACTTTAAAAAAATGAAACTTCAAAGAAGTCATCTACGTTATACGTAGATGTGCATTAAAGGAGTTATTCACCTTGCTGCTGCTTATATCAAGATCAATCAATATCCCTGCATCCCTTTATTAATCTCTCTCTCCGAACCTTTATCCTAATTCAACCCCTTTTGTATTCAGGGATGTATTAGCTACTGAGATTGAAAATATACTACGAGCTCTTCCTATAGATAAGGCGACTGGCCCGGATAATTTACCTGCAAAGCTTCTTAGACCTGTATCTTCCCATTATTGCCTCCCCGTTAACACATATTCTTAATCAGTCTCTGCGTATTGGTACTATACCTATTCAATGGAAATGCGCAAGAGTCACCCTAATTTATAAAGGAGGTGATAAAAGTTGTATGGAAAATTATCGCCCAATTTCCGTCATTCCTATTTTAGCTAAAGTTATGGAAAAGGTTGTTTATAATCAACTATCTCAGTATTTAACGGAAAACAATATATTATCTGATTGTCAATCTGGGTTTAGGCCCATGTATTCCACACAAACTGCTCTTCTTAATGTAACTGACAAATGGCTGAAATCAATCGACAGTGGAAACATTGTTGGCCTATAGTTATATGATCGACCTTAAAAAGGCTTTCGATACCGTTGACCATTGCATCCTATTGGAAAAATTAGAAATGTATGCCTTTTGTAAACCCGCACAGAAATGGTTTAAAAACTACTTTGATGATAGGAAACAATTCACTTCTGTAAATGGTTATATATCTGATGAAAAACATTGAACATGCAGAGTCCCCCAGGGCTCCTTGCTAGGCCCCCTGTTATTCTCTCTGTTCGTAAACAGACATGCCAAGCATTGTAAAAAGTTGTGATTTATCATTATACGCTGATGATACGTGTCTCTTTACCTCATCAAAAGATCCAAGGGAAATCGTAAAAAGAACAAATGAAGACTTATCAATCCTGTCAAGTTGGTTAAAAGACAATAAGCTTATGGTAAATCCAAAGAAATGTGAAGTAATGTTTATTGGTACACATCAACGTTTGAAGAGAGTGCAGGGTATAATTGATGATTGCCATATTTACATCGATGGCAATGAAATTAAAAAAAGTTGAATACTGTAAGTATCTAGGTGTCGTTATTGACCAAAATCTGTCTTGGAATAATCAAGTTGATTATATTAAGAAAAAAATAATCAAATGTATATACCTTCTTAGAAGACTCCGTCCTTATATCAACCAGGACACTGCTCTGTTATTTTATAAATCAGTGATCCAAAGTAACTTTGATTATTGTAACGCCGTCTGGACAAATCCTTCTAGATCATATCTTAATCAACTCCAAAAACTCCAGAACAGATCGCTTCGTATCGTTATGAATGTGGATTATATGTTTCCCTCAATTTCTTTGTACCGTACTCTTAAATTAGATCGGTTGTATGTACGATGGTCAAAACTGTTAGCATGCACTATATGTACCGATCTATTCATAAACTATGCCCGCCCTACCTAATATCTTCTGCAGGGCTGCCAACTCTCACGCATTGAGCGTGAGACTCACGCAATTCACCCAATTCTGACTGTCTCACTCTGATAAACAAATTCTCAAGCTGAACCCCCAAAATATAAAGTAACCAAAAAAAAAACTCTCCAAAATCTCTGATATTCCAAATATTCAATATGCCCAAGGCCTTTCGAGATTTTCCCGTGGGCACAAAGCAAAGCTTAACCAATGAAAATCATTTTCGGTAGTGCGCAAAGATTGGATTGGATTGGATTACGATTGGTTATACTGCGTGTATATATACGTGTGACGACTATGATGAGTGTAACTAGATGGCTGGACTGACATGGCTTTGGCGCGGCAGCCCGCCCGGGGTCCCAGCCCGGCCGCGCTGCATACGTGGCTCAGCAGAGTTTGCCGTCGATCGTACACCAACGTAATAGCCAGCACATCCCTCTACGGCCGGACAGCAGGATCTTTAATTTAAGTTTAACTCTTGAAATTCGTATAAAAAAATCATACAGTAACAAATCTGGAACTTTGTAATTTTTCATGGTCAGTAAACTACATGTGGCATTAAGAACAATGTAACCTAGACCCTCTATTTATTACTTATTCAATTCAATTTTAATAGTAAATTAATATTAATGCTGCTTTGGCTATGACTGTGTACGTGTTGAAATCATGACTAAAGTATGCACCAGATTGCACCATTTAAAATGTAAAATTGTCAAAGCTCCCTACCGTGGAAGGGGGACTCCCCCCTTCCATCCCTTGTTCGCTTCGCTCCCTCGCAATGTCTCACTCTAAACTCTCACTCAAGGTTGGCAGCCCTGCTTCTGTTTCCGTGAAACCATTCATTGTACTAGATCCGGCCCTAGGAAATTATGGCTCATACAGCCAAAGACAAATTACGGTAAAAGGTCCCTTGCATATCGCGGGGCCAAGATCTGGAATGAGTTTGATCATCCTTCCTCCACACTAACATCAATTGAAACTTTTAAACGCCACTTAAACAACAACTACAACACACTAACCCAAACTGAGTATATAGATAATTTTTTTTATATAGATTTTTTTTTCTCTCTCTCACCCACTTTTCTCTTATTCTTCTATAGGTTTTTGTTTGTATTGTCTTTGTTGTGTTTTTTGTTTTGATTTCTTTACATTCACCAGTGTATAATTTCATATGTATTTTTTGTTTTGTTTTAATATTTTGTTACTTTGTACATGATTCATATTTTTATGATTGTGTGTTGTATATTTGTTTGTTCATATGTTCTTTTTATTTTTTGGCTTGGACCCCTTTGAAAAACAGCTATTAGCTGACAAGGGCAATCCAGCCCATGAGTGGAGAATAAATAAATCAAATCAAATCAAATCAAATCAAATCAAATGTAACAAGTCATTCCTTTTCTTTGTAATATATAGGCACTGATTTAATTTTTCTACTTAATAAGAACATTTTCCTGTTCTTATAAATACCCCTTTTCAGGTGTGATTATAGTGCCCCTTATCACCTCTGATAACTGCATTTTTTACGTTTTCTACACATTCATTTATTTTTCTAATAAGTGTCCTTTTCCCCATGATAAGTACCACGTTTCCCTTTTCCATAACATGTACCCCTAATCCAAAGTGACTTGGAGCCAATATTCCCAAATGCTCGCTCGTATTAAAAGCAAAGCTTATTAAATAAAATTTCGTTGTGAAATTTTGCAAATGAAACCCCATCATAATTGTGTTTCCCCGTTTTTATATATACAATGTATTTGCGACCTCACAAATTTTGAATATTGTTGGCTCGCTCGCTTCGCTCGCTCGCTCAATATTCAAATCATACTACAGAACTGCAAAGCTAAAGTTGTATCTTGGACATGTAAAGAGAAAAATATATACATGTTTACACATACCCTCACCCTACATTATATATATATATATATATATATATATATATATATATATATATATATATATCACAAAATGTTCACAGGAACAAAGTTCCGACGAAATGCAGTGTTAAAGATATGTAGAAAATAAAGTTCACAACATCGGATAGAATACACACACGAGTAGCATGTTTTTAACTTCACAAGCGCTTTCGATTTATTCTCTTCAGGTGAAGTGAGCCTTTGATAGTTTTACATGACTTTATATACAAGTATTATCAAGGAAATACAGTAATATTCAAATGAGGACGAGGTTTGTAACATTGTGTGTATTCTATACGATGATGTGATCTTTATTTTCTACATATATATAAATATATAAGAATATATATATATATATAATTATATATATATATATATATATATATATATATATATATATATATAAGATATATATATATATATATATATATATATGTACATTATATATATATATTATATATATATATATATATATATATATATAAGAATATATATGTGTGTGTGTGTGTGTGTGTGTGGGGTGTGTGGGGTACGCGTGCGTGTGTATATGATACAGGTGTTTTTTTTTTCAATGGGTGTGGTACAGCAACTCTGGGGTGGTTTAGCGTGGGGGGTGTGTTGGAAGTGTGTTGAGTGTGTTGGTTCCTGCTTTCATTCCTGCTATTCTGTAATTAGCTTGAGGTTTATTCTTAGAATGAGCTGTTACTGCAGCTGTAGTTGGCACGGGTCATTGGTCACAATCAATGGTGTATTTCTCATCTTTCTACAAGTATGCATGTTTGGTATCCGTCGTTTAGGCTGTTTGTATAAAACTCTACATAATTATAATATGGAAGGCTTGAATTTCATTTCACTCAATGTTAGGGGTATAAGGGATAGAACCAAGAGAAAAGCAATTTTGGATTGGGTCAAAATGAGGAGAGGAGACGTAGTTATGTTACAGGAAACTTTTAGTACGCATGATATTGAGGGAGAGTGGGAAAGAGACTGGGGAGGGCAGATGATCTTTAGCCATGGGTCAAATCATAGCAAAGGAGTTCTTGTTCTATTAAAATCAGGATTAAATTTAAAAATTGATCAGATAGTGAAAGATGATGATGGACGTTTTGTGCTTTTGAAAGGAGACTTATTAGGGTATAAACTGTTGATAGGAAATGTTTATTTTCCAACGAGGGAAAGAGTGCATCAACAAATAAATTTTCTGGAAAATTTTGACAAGTGTCTTTCAAGCTTGTACTCTCCAAATTACTCGCTCATTTTAGGGGGAGATTTTAACATAGTAATGAACAGAGACCTGGATTACATGGGGACTAGTATGAATGTTAGAACAAATTTTGTGAATCAGTTAGAGATGTTTATAAAGAAACTTGATTTATTGGATATATGGAGGAAACAGAACCCAACGTTAAAGCAACTTAACTTTATAGACAGAATATTCCACTTGTTCAAAGTCGTTTAGACTATTGGTTTATCTCAAAAAGTTTGGAAAGCAAGATCCTTACGTGTGATATTATCACATCAATTGCTCCTGATCATTCAGGTATCCTTTTAGAATTGAAACCTATTCGAGGTAATGACACGTATGGAAAATCATATTGGAAATTTAACAACAGTTTGTGCTTAGATAAAGATTTTGTACAGGGAATGTGTGAGGAAATCAAAGCAGTAGAAATAAAGTGGTTGAAGGAATTCGATACTAAATCTTCTTTTTGGGACTTTCTTAAAATGAAAATGAGAAAGTACGCAATGAACTTTTCGAAGAAGAAATCGAAAGAAAGGAGACTAAATATACAACAACTTGAAATCGAAATAATATTACTCGAGAAAGATCTGGTGCTATCTCCTAATAGTTCTTTAATTATCAAAGATATAGATGCTAAAAAAGGTCAGTTAAAGAAATTATACAATGTGTCTGTAGATGGACTCAAAGTAAGGTCAAGAGCTGTTTGGTATGAAGAACAGAATAAAGAGTACTTTGAACAGTTGCTTCAGTCTAATAAAAAGAAAACACTAATAAGGGAACTGTTGAATGACAAAGGGGAAGTAATGAAAGAAATAAAAGCAATATCGCGGATACTTAGAGGGTTTTATGAAAATTTGTATTCAGAAAATTCAAATGTAGAGGTTGATTTAAATGATATGTTTTGTAAAGATATACCCCATCTAAGTGTTGACAGTATGAATTTATGTGAAGGGAAGATTACCAAAGACGAATGTCATGTAGCGCTAAAAAGTATGAAACTTAATAAATCCCATGGGAATGACGGCTTTACTGTAGAGTTTTATCTCACATTTTGGCCACAGTTAGGAGGGCTGCTGGTCGAAGTTTTCAATGAAGCAAGTGATAAGGGTTTTTTATCGACGTCTCAGAAGCAAGGTGTCATAACATTAATTGAAAAAGATGGTAAAGATCCTTTATATGTTAAAAACTATAGGCCTATTACATTCTTAAACACAGACTATTAGATAATTTCAAAAATAATGGCAAAACGAATAAAAGAAGTTTTAAATGATATTATTCATTCAGATCAAGTGGGTTACATAAATAATAGGCACATTGGCGAAGCTATACGTTTGATAGATGATGTGATTTTTCATTGTAATAATTACTGTGAAGAAGACATTTTCCTCATAGCAGTTGATTTTGAAAAAGCATTTGATTCTGTTTCACATAAATTTCTCTTCAAAGTACTAGAATTATTTGGGTTTGGGCAGTCCTTTCGTTCATGGGTTAAAACTATGTATAACGGAATTAGTAGCTGTGTTATGAATGGAGGTTTCTCTACTGGTTATTTTGATATTAAGAGAGGAGTAAGGCAGGGTGACCCACTTTCACCGTATCTGTTTTTGTTAGTGATTGAAATTTTGGCGCATGCTCTGAGAAACGATGGTGTTATTAAACGAGTTGAATTTGGTAATTTTGAAGTTCGACAAATTTTGTTTGCCGATGATATGACTTTGTTCGTTAAAAATGAAACATCGATTACAAGAATACAGGATATATTCCGGGCTTTCTATGAGTTAAGTGGTTTAAAGGTCAACATAGAAAAAAACTAATGTGATGAGGATAAGAAAAAACAGAGGGGATTCGGGAACATTACCTATGGGCAATATAGTAACTAGAATGAAAATTTTAGGAGTATATTATTCACTGGATATAAAAATGAGGGAAGAGTTAAATTACAAAGAGATTCTGAGTAGAATTAAAAGACTTTTGGGATGGTGGAAACAGAGAGATTTGACAGTGATGGGGAAAGTACATCTGCTTAAAACATATGCTTTGTCAAAATTGAATTATGTTTCCTCATCATTAGTTGTTCCAAAGTGGGTAGTAGCAGAGATTTAAAAAATCAGTTTTGATTTCATATGGAATGGAAAAGACCGAATTAAAAGAGTCATCTGCTACCAGGATTACGGGGATGGTGGCTTAAGAATGATAGATTTTGAATTATTTGTGAAAACTCAAAGAGTGATGTGGTTAAAACGGCTACTTTATGGGGAAAGGAATATGGGGTGGAAGCTTTACTTTGACTATAGCTTTAGAAAAGTGGGTGGAAGGTTTATATCCCTGTGTAATTACGATATTAAATTACTGACTTTATAAGTACCTTTGTTTTATTTAGAAATTTTAAAGGCCTGGCAAGATATGGAGAAAAGCAGGAGTTTTCTTGTAGGAAAAGCTAATCCAATCATTTTTAATAATAAAGATTACCTTTCCAAAGGTAAAATGATTTTTGATGAAGACTTATTTAAAAAAGAAATTTATCTAGTGGATCATATTTTAGAGAAAGAACAG
Source organism: Heliocidaris tuberculata (assembly GCA_025618425.1). Lineage (NCBI taxonomy): Eukaryota > Metazoa > Echinodermata > Echinoidea > Camarodonta > Echinometridae > Heliocidaris > Heliocidaris tuberculata. Next base: position 40,752,420 of record CM046842.1, on the reverse strand, counting down.
GTGAAAACAATTTATTATTTCCGTAAATTAGGTTTGAGTAGTGAAAATATTATGGAAATTTGGAAGATAAGTGATGCAGTTTTGAAAAGCGGAAAATATGAAGGGAACTTATCCGATTTCTACTCCGTTGATATACGCAATTATAATATTTCATTGAAGATTTTTGAAAATATCATTCTATTGAAAGATGTACCTTCCAGAAAGGTTTACGAAATTTTTGTAACAGATTTACAACATTTATATACTTTACGAGTAAAAGATGGCCACAATGACTTTGAATTTTCTAAAAAAGAAATAGCAGAAATTTTCATAAGACCTAGCATTGCAACAATTTTACCAAAAGTTCGAGAATTTCAGTATAAATTACTTCATGGAGCAATATATACAAAAGAACATCTCTTTAAATTTGGTTTTGTTGAAAATAATCACTGTTCCTTCTGTAAGAAAAATTTAGAATCCTATGAACACATATTTTGGGATTGCGATGATGTGAAAGCCTTATGGCAGAGGGTAATTGTAAAATTTAGTTTAGTTAAGCCTCAAAATGCAGAGTGGAAAGATATATATGTGGGGATTACTGGAAAAGACTTTGAAATCAAAATTTGTAATACAGTAATCTTTTTAATGAAATACATTATTTTCAGGTCAAGGTCAAAGGGTGTAGTTCCTACTCAGGAGGAAATTTGTCAGAGAATTGTAGAACATCGAGAGGAAGAAAAGGCGATAGCTAAGAAAAGGAACAAGTTAGACAAGCATTTGTTAAAGTGGGAGAAGTTGTATGAAAACAGCAGGACTGAGGGCGGTATCCACGAGTGAGAGAGTGAGAGAGAGAGAGAAAGTTTGTGTGTGTGTGTGTGTGTGTGTATGGATCTATGTATAAATGTTACAGAAGCATATCTATACATATTTATATATATATATATATATATGGATCTATGTATACCTATGTATATCTATGTATATCTATGCATACTTCTGGATACTATGTTCCTTCTGTTTACTATGCTACTTTTGTATACCTGCTGTTCTTTGTAAACTGCTTTGTAAACTGAAAATTGAGAATGATCCTATATGTTTGGATTTTGAATCAATAAATGAATTTGAATTTGAATTTGAATTTGAATTTGAATTTGAATTAATCTGAGTTTGGGCATTGTGGGGGGGGGGGGGGGGGTGGGATTTGATAGTTTGCCCCTGGCGCCAGAATATCTAGATACGCCACTGGAAACACTAATATGAATATTCACGAATTTTTAGTAGCGTATGGTTTGGGGTTGTCCGATTTACTAACTGTTACCAAAGGCATACAAAACTGGAAGGGGTATACAAGAGATTGCACTAGATTTAACTAAGTGGATAAGATAGGTCTATGGGATAGGATAGATTAAGATAGAGAATAAGATAAGTTAAAGCACAAAAGGATACACTGTAAAAAATAACTGTAGAAGTACAGACTTTCTAGCCCTTGGGACTACAAGTTATTGCCGTTACTTCAATTTTACAGTCTTTTTCCTGTAAAACGACAGCAAGTTTGTTGGTTTACTGGAAATCAGCGTATATTTACAATCGCCCTACATAAAACACTGTTAAAAAACACATTTTCTCATATTTTAACAATTTACCCTGTTAAATTACAAATCGTTTCCATGGTTCCGTTTTAATTTACATAGATTTTCCTGTTAGAAATTAAAGTTTCTACTATTTAAGAAAAAACAAAAAACAAAAACAAAAAACAAAACAAAACAAAGCAAAAACAAACAAACAACAACAACAACAAAACATGGAAATCTGTTAATTTACATGTACTGTGGAAAAACGGGCATTCCCGGCATCCTGACTGCCAGGAAATTTCCCGTGAAAAAACGGCATTTTTTTTACAGTGTACCGACTACCGGTTAATAAAATATTAGAGTAAAACATAACTTTGGGGAAATTTTGACCAACTGTTGGTGAGTTCTTCCGTCGGTCAGACCGTTGACTTTTGGCTGGCCGCTCTGAGAGTGTAGACATAATTATTATACTCTCTTAATTCCTTGGACTTGCTTTTGTGTCCATATGCTTTATTTTAGATCCAAGAGAGTTTTGAACTGGTGACGGAGCAAGTCCTTATACGACTTGTTTTGTCGCCAGATTAGGCCTTGGGAAGAGTAGATAGCTCTAGTGTTGTTGAAACTGTTAAATAGATATTACTTTGAGAACATCATCGAGAAGTGGGGTTCTGTCAAACGTGACAAACGTGATATTCCTTATCAACAGAATTGCTAAAGCAAAAAATGCGCATAATCCAGCTGCTCTAGAATCTTCAATTCAATTCCGACCTATTTAGGTTTTATTTTATTTCATTTAGTTTAATTTAAATTTTGCATTGCTTTTCCCTAATCAAATCAGATAGCTTGTCAGCTATTCCGATTTGAATGAGTATAAATGCCATGCTCTGCTGTTGGAAATATTACACGTTTGTTACTCTATTTGCCATACCAAGTTTTGTGTTTATATGTATATATGCAAGTATTTTCGATTATTGTATGAATTGTAAATTGAAAGGCTCACTGAGCGGTCCTACGTTCCTGAAATGCGCTGTAGGAGAGCAAGGTATAATTATCATATATACTACTAAGTGAGCTTTTATCTTAAAGTGTGATTTTTTTTACAATCTATTTTTATCCTGTCTTTTTAACATACACACTCTCAGTGATCTATGTCATTCAAATAAGCAATGATCATACACGGTCATGGTATTTGTGTACCCTACTCTACGAGATGCATCCATGCATTTAGACTAATAAGAGTGATGGCCTTGTAACAATGTGCGTACATAGATTGTGCAAATACAATGAACAATCAATACAGACTTTTCACAACAATACAATATGACAGTATCTTTAAAGTGAAGCAACATAAACTTGCAAATGGGTCCACGATTTGGGACCAACACCACACTCAGTAATCCTAAAACCACAATGTACATATTATTGTTACGTTCCACTACTTCCTCAAGATCCCTTCGTTCATCCTCTACAATGCAGTTAACTCCTGGACCTCGCACTTCCACAAAATATGGTGATCGTGCTTTTTCTACAATTGCCCCTTCTCTCTGGAATTCTCTACCTGCCTATATACATCTAGCCACTTAATCAGTTTAAGTCCATGCTGAAAACTTACCTTTTTAAATTAGTAGATAGTCCTCTGGAATGGCCCAGTTGTGGGTCGGTCGAGGGAGGTGCACACCGACTTTGATTTTCAGTATTCATTTACTGTATTTATACACTGTATCTATTGTTTGAATTACATAAGGTTTCTAATAATTTTTGTATTTTTGTATTATTTTGGATTTAATCTTAATTTTCCGGTAAACCGTGCGCTTGGAAACATCCGTATTAAGCGCCTAATAGATGTATTGTATTATTATTATTATCATTATTATTATTATTATTATTATTATTATTATTATTATTATTATTATTATTATTGTTATTATTATTATTATATACATATGCATGTATGGCCTTTCAGAAAGTTTTTTAAACAGACGATATGAAAGCATTCTTGGGGGAAAAATAATAAAAACGAACAAACAAAAAAACATTATTACTAACTTGTCCAAACCTACCACTTAACAAAATCACTGTGATTGATATACATGTATATACTTTAAATAAGAAATGATCTTATATCTCTTTACATCCTGTTCTAAAAAAGAGCATGTAACGTATTTACACACGAGTCAAAATTAATAATCTTGTAAAAAAAAAAAATGAAAAGATCATGTTCACATACGCAGAGATATCGAACCATCAAAAGCAGATTTTTTTTTTTTTTTTTTTAACGCGATATTACAGTATATGAATAAATACATGATTAACGTACTGCATTGGAGCTAAGCCAACAATTTGGGAACAACACCATAATCAGTAAGCAATTAATAGAAACTCAAAAATCTGTGCACAGTTTTTTAATTGACGGTTCAGATTACGACATCTAAATACAATCACAATCAGCAATGAAATGTTGTTCGAGTAAGCAATTACTATGCAATATACTTGTACATTTGTGATCTCGAAATATCCTTCCTCAAGATATTCAGTATGAGTGCATTTAGAGTAGCTACCAAACAGAGTAAGTCAATGTTCGGCCTTTTTTAACAGTTTGCTCATATACTCATATACATCAAATTAATTTTTTAAAAGCAGACATGATCATCATACACATATTTACAAAAACAATATTCAGTGAAACATCACAAAATTGAAGCTAGGTAACAATTGGAAAAGCAGCACAAGTAACTTAGATTTTAGTGTATAAGTTTTCAAAATATATTTGAAAATTGAAATAATACGAATGATTATTCTACGAAAATGAAATTACATTATATATAATGTACTATACATTAGAATTAGCTCAACAATTTGAGAACAGAGCCATAATCACTGAACAATTAAAACTCGACAATATACATTTACAACAAAGTGACTCCGAAAGTATTAGGAAGTGATAAAGTAGAAATTGTCTGTGCAGTGAGTATATAAAACGATCATGTTATTCTAAAACTTCTTGTTTCGTAGAAATTTCCTGATGGGCCCATTACATCAAACTTACCTTTGACGGTAACTTTGCCATCAATGGTAACTTTCATTTAAACCTTGAATTTGATTGGCTGTTGAGCAATGTTACTATGGTACACTGTAAAAAATTTGTTTAGTTTCTAAACACTTTTCTGTGACAGATTTAAAACACTGCGACGTGTTTATATATTGTACGGTTTTAAGAGCTAAACCCATGTGTTTAAGAGCTAAACACATGTGCCTATTTTTTTCATCTTTCAGCACGCCTTAGGTGTTTACTAGATGAACATGTTTACCTTTTAAATGGTTCTAATGTATAGGCTAAACACCAAATGTTTACAAAATAATCATTTGGTGTTTACAGCTGTTTAAATACTAAACAGTGTGTGTGATTATGGTGTAAACATTTGGCGTTTAGCCTATACATTAGAACCATTTAAAAGGTAAGCATGTTTATCTAATAAACACCTAGGCGTGATGAAAATAAGCACAGAATGTGTTTAGCTCTTAACTTAGCTACAATATATAAACACGTGGTGTTTACACCATAATCACACACACTGTTTAGTATTTAAACAGGTGTAAACACTAAATGATTAAGGTGTAAACATTTGGTGTTTAGCCTATACATTGGAACCATTTAAAAGGTAAACATGTTTATCTAGTAAACACCTAAGGCGTGCTGAAAAATGAAAAAAATAGGCACATGTGTTTAGCTCTTAAACCCGTACAATATATAAACACGTCGCAGTGTTTTAAATCTGTCACAGAAATAAACATGTCACGTGTCGCATTTTTTTTACAGTGTAGTTACCATTGATGACAGAGTTACCATTAATGGTAAGCTTTGTGCAACGGGGCCCTGATCCTCTTTTTTTCTTCATATTATATGGCCTGCAGTTGTTCAATAGATCTTATGAGGATATAAAAGTTATACATAATTATCACTGTCGTTAATCAACGTTTTCCGATTGACACTGAGCAACCCATGTATTTTATTTTGTTGGAAGTGGAAATAACGAAATGAAATGAAATGAAATTACTACGCAGTATACATTTGTGATCTCGATACATTCTTCCCAATAAAATTAAGTATAGATGCATTTAGAGTGACTATACCATTCAGAGCAATTGCGTGTCAAACGTCATCATCGATCTTGTAACAATTTCCTTATACAGACACATACAGTATACAGTATCATAATACATGTACATTCACAGAAAACAATATCAGAAAGTTGAAGGTTAGGTGACAACTATGGAAGCAGCACCTGTGATTGAAATTTTAATTTTGTAAGTATTCAAAACTGATGGTGTGATAACATTTGAAAAAAAAATGCAAAAGATAACACCACGCGAGATAAACACGGTGTCAAAATGAATGCTGTTGTGTATTGCAGCGCCTCAATGAACTTGTTTTGCTACTGCCAACATCTCTGCAGTGTGATATATTTAGACTTTTTTTTGGGGGGGGGGGGTATAACATTGTTATACCTCACACTGTACTGTTATTTTTCATATTTTCATTTTATTCTAATAAATGAAAGTGAATGATTCCTACGAATGTGAGATCTAAAGGATGACCAGTGCTTCGACTAATAAGAGCAGGTCCAAGCTATTTGACCTGAAACGTACGGGACAGATCAGAGCTATTAAACCTTTCTCATTTGGAAATGGAAAGCACAATATGAAATCATGTTTTATGTTTTGATAGCTTGTTGGAACCTTTCAATTAAATGCAAAAAACAAATTAATGGACGAGGATATACTCTAATCAGTATGTGTTGTGATCCAGAGTAAAGTGTTTGTTTGTTTTGTTTTTTGTTTTGTTTTTACCTAAATGGTCATCATGAAAAATCTTCGGAATTTTAAAGAGCAAGAACTTAATTTAATCGCTTGCATTTATGTATAAAATTAACTAATTAATCTTTGATCGTGATATACAAGGGAATATCATAGTTCTTGTCACTGTGTGGTGGGTACTCTTTTTATAGACCCTACTTGCGTTGATGAAGAACAAGTACCTTTCCATCCGTACCCGTCGCTTTGACAATAGCGACCGTTCCTTCTGGAGAGACAGCCATGATGAGATCCTTGCATGGGTGTGTCTCCTTGTCAATGAGTGTATCCACCAATGTGCCTTTCATGGTGTACCTTTGGAGGGTCACCTTGCCGTCTTTGCCAGACCAGAGGACATAAATGTGGTCCGTACTACAAGCTACCTTGACCTTCACCCAAGCGTCCTTGTGGATGACTGCCTTCACCTTCCCAACTAGATTTAAAATGCTCACGGTGGCAGGATCGTGGGTCACTACTATGTGGTCAGGACGAAAGAGCGATACTGCAACACCAGTAGGTGAAATCTGGCCAGTTGGTATGTTCTTGATGAGACTACCGTCATCGTGTGTGATGTCGACTTGTTGATTCAGTTTGTCAGAGAGATAGATGTAGTCTTTGCTGTCGCTTGCTATACCCGTTACATTATCTGCATAACATGAAGCATGAGTTATTGTGTGCAAGGTATCTGTTATAATGCGGACCCTATTGTCGACTGAGACAGTGGCGAAGCGGTTAGCAGACAAGGCGGTAAAGCTTTTGATGTTGTCATACTTAAGGTGTGGAATAGAGAGCTTCCAAGCAAATGTTTCGCTGAATGGGTAGGAGGTAGCAGTTTGTCTGAAAACCGGGGTTGTGACTTGTGGATATGGTATGTACTTATTTCGAGTTTCCCACTCGTTTTCTTGACTATAAAGCTGCTCTGTTCCACTTGCGTAGTACAAGACCTCATCTGCAGGAAGGGAAGACTCGTCGATGAGGACTGTTATTCGACCATTGTGCGTAAACTGCAGATCCTTTGGGCCTTTAGCACATACAACGCCAATTTCACTCCTTTCTTGACAATCACAAGGTTTGTTGACTTTGCCTACTTTGACTTCAGACGCTGTGGAATGAAAATGCATTCGTCCAACAGATTCTTTGATAAAGTTAATCGACCGTTCTTCGGGGTTATTTGCAATGGTCTTGTCCATTGCTTCTCGTAGGATCTTGTACATGGATGCCATACCAATCAAATCCTCTCGATTTCCAAGCACCTTTTCTGTCATCTATGAGCTCTTCTCCCCGAGTTCTTTCATCCGTTGTGCAGATTTTCTAATATCTTGTAATTCAGTTGATCTATTCTTTAGAACTATGTGATGATGAGCAACCTCAGCCTTTCCATGTGAGTGGATACGATTAATGTGCTTTTTGACGGCAGCTTCGATTTCTTGCTTCATTTTCTCATCCTGCTTACGTATAACCTCATCCACTTCGTCAAGTAAGGTAATGGAGTGAGAAAACTTCTCTACCTGTGAGTTAACCTCTGAAAGCCGATTTGTCAATTCTCTATGTATCCTGCCGGTGAAATCTGACAAAAAGTGACATTTATGTCCACTTTCCCGAGTATGGTCGAAAAGTTTACAGTCGTGACATATTGGTTCTGAACAGGTCTCGCAAAATAGTCTCAGTTTTTCATCGCAATGTTTTAGACAAAATGCTGATTTTTGCTTAGGCCAGGTGGAAACCTTTCCACTGAGTACGTCTGAAAGCGTCGCCACAGTGTGGTCATGTGACGAGCGTAGCCCACTGTGGACCAACGAGCAGCGGGAACATAGCAATTGTCCAAAATCTAGGCAAAACTGAAAGTGAGAATTTCCCCCTGATGACTCTTCGCATCCACATGTTTGGCATTTATGAGTCGGACAAGTTATCTTTTGCTCTCGGATCTCATTTTCAGTCAGTAAGTCGACCAATCTAGCTGCTCTGAAGTCAAATCTTAATCCTTTCACTCCATCCGGTGGGAGTTCTGTACTGTCTTGACACAAGGAACAAGTGAGGTAAGATCTGTCATTGTTTCTGCATCTCAACAAACACTTCTCACAAAAACTATGAAGACATGAAAGGATACGGGGATCGTCCAATCTGTCCAAGCAAATAGCACATTTCACGTCTTCTGATAAGACACTTTCTTCAGAGATTTGCAGATTTTCGATCATATTGTCCTCGCCCTATTCATGTCTGTTCCACTCTTTGGACAAACAATGCATTTCCCTCGCCTAATTATACTCGCTCTTGATGAAAGGTGCTGCTCGAGCAACGTGTTACAAGAATAACAAAGTTTAAAGTTACAGCAGCATGAATTATTATGATTTAGAGGACCCTGGGTGCCGGAGGTGCTGGGGTGCTGCAGCACCATCTAAAAGGCTGAGGATGCTTGGGGTGCTGCAGCACCCCTGTATTTCTATGAGGGCACTTGCCCCAGGCTAGGTGGTAGTTAAAGCAGGGGCGCAAAAAGCATAGAAGAGCGAAAGGGAAGAAACTTATGTTTAATTCTAAATTATTCATCCCAAATCCACAGGGTTGCATTAGAAATGGAGTTTGTCTTAGTTGAAAATGCGAAAAGTTTCAACAGCTCGGTCGCTTTGCTCCCTCGCATGTATTGCTTTATGATCTCTTCTTTTCGCACTCCAATATTGGCCATATATACAAATTGCATATTTAAAAGGTTAAAAAAAATGGAGAAAAAATGTTATTCTCATTGCTTTTTTTTTCTCTATCATTTATATATCTGTCTTGTTTAATGTTGTGCCCCTCCCCAATTCATTATAAGATAAGTGTATAAGATAGTAATTTCAAAGGTTTATCATTCGAAAGAATGATTTAAAGGTTTAAAAATGAAGAAAAATGTTATTCTCATTTCTTTTTTTTTTGTTGTTGTTATTATTTAACAGTCTTGTTTAATGTTGCGCCCCTCCCCCATTACATTACAGGATAGGCCTAAGTGTAAAAGATAGTAATTTCAAAGGTTGATCATTCGAAAGAAATATTATAACTTTATGATGCTTGGCTAAATTCCTCGACTATATTTTTCCTGATTCTTTATTCTTTTTCTTTTTTTCTTTCTTTTTTGGTAATGACCTCAATTTGTACGCCTTTAAAAGCCCTTAAGGTTTGGGACCTAAAAAGAAAAAATAACCCTGCTTCGCACTCTCGCGTCAACAAGTAGCACAACACATTTTGTCACATGGTGAACGGATTTACTTCCTTCTTTCCAAGTATATACCAGTACATGTAACTGCAATAATGCACATTTCGTGTATATTGCAGGGTTGGAAGAAATCGAACTTATTTGATTTAAATCGATTAATAGCTCTTTATGTTGTTCTTGACATACAAAATATATACATCAACTCTCTTGGATGAGTTTTTCAGCCCCCAAAATGAGAAAAATCTAACATCGATTTGTGAGTTTATTTTTTATTTCATATCAACAAAATCAACAACGATATTTAAAATTGTACTTCTTTGATTTTTACTGAAATTGGTGATTTACTTTTAAAAACTGATGGCGCTTGAAAGCTGATTTCAATCATGCCAACCCTAATGCATTGGTTTTCAGAATGATCTTCAACAATAAATCTTACCTTGCAGGCAACTTTGATTTCAGGGTCTGCACCCAAAATAGAGAAAGAAAAGGAGAATAAAATGAGGAAAATTGCGATAATTCTGGATTGTACGCCCCCAATAATCAGGATAAATGTATCAGAAATACCTTTTTGGAGGGTTTGAAATGCAAAGTTCTGCTGAAGCTCGGTCGCTTTGCTTCCTCACATAATGTTACTCCAGGATCTCTTTATTTCGCTCCCCTGTATATGATAAAGTGTTTTTGAAGGGCTCATGATTGATAAATAATTCTCTTTGCTTTGCTCGCTATCATATAAGTTTCATCATCCTGTTGTTGAATAAATGTGCCCCAATTTACATGATTAAGTGTATAAAATCGGTTGTGCAAAGGTTCAACACTTCAAAGAAATGTAAGTTTTCTAAAGCAGTTGTCTTCCTAAATTCCTGGACTTTTTATTAATGGTTTCCCTCAATGTTGCACCCAATTTGAAAAAGGAAGTGAAGAAAACCGATTATCAATCTTCGAAATTCGGATCTCCACCCCTCGAACGCTATGCTTAGTTGCAAATTTTCCTCGATAAATTGCATAAAGAAATTGCGTTTTGTGAGTGGGAAATGCAAACATCTATCGCTCGGTGGCTTTTTTCCCTCCCGTGTACAATGACATGGATAAGGGGGGGGGGGGGGCTGGGAAGAGTGTCGAACCAATATAGGTCATTACAGGGAAATCCTTAAGGCTTACCAATGGCATGCATCTTACAAGTATTGCTTTCTTAGCATGCCCCTCCGTTTCATGTCATATGTTAGGTCATCATGACCCGTTTGTGTAAATTAATTTTTCTGTTTTGAAAAGTGAAAGCTTGCATTCTATAAGCACTTCGGAGTCTGAGTAGTGTGCTGTCCCATTAACTCATTACTTACTTCCCCTAGTTTATAAAGAATTTTTACGATAGTGTGTGAACTTATTGTAAAGGGGCTAGTTCAGGTATAAGAGGAAAGTTCCCCACCTCTACAGAAATTTGGGATGAACAAATATATCTTGTATGCAAAAGATGCATATGGAAGGGGAGATACTAAGAATACTAACAAAATTCAGCCATTTATACGTTCTAAAAGACGTACTAGTGTAATCAGAAAAAATACATTTTTTTCTCGCCAGGTATATAAAGTGGACGTCTTTCTTTTTATCTTTCTTTCTATTTCCTCCTTCATTTTTCTTTCCTTCCTTCTCCTTTCTTTTCATTTTTCCTTTTCTTTTCTCTTTTTTTTTCTGGGGGGGGGGGGTCGTGGAACTGTTGGGGGGGGGGGCTGCAGCCCCTAAGCCCTCCTCCCCACCAGTACGCCAGTGCTTGTAAGTAAGCAACTAGGGAATCGACGGCTTCAAGTCCTCTCCGAGGAACTTGGTAACGGGGATTAATGCCTTACCAAAGGGCACTAGCGCATCGACTTTGTTTCGAACCCGGGTCCTCACAGTTACGAGACCACTGCTCTGTACCACTGAACCATCGCGCACAGTGCCGGTGTAACGTGTATGTGACAAAGAAACTAGGTATTTTCAATCACGAATGGACCCATCAAGATATGCGGACAATTTATTTAAATATTTTTGGTATATAAATCAAGCATCCTAGATAACCAAGAATCATGATATTCTGCTCTATACAGTTTTGATAAAATTGCAGATATTGTACATGAATTTCATGTCTCACTTTTACATTAAACAATAGAGGACTAAAGGAAAACTTATCTTTTATACGATAATTTTCAGCATTAAATCACATAAAACGGAATGTTTGGTATCGTATAGGAAAGGTCATCAATCTAATTTTTGCACTCAGCATTTTGAGATGTAAGGAATTGCTAAAAAGTTGCAGGCATGTAAAAGTTAAGCATTGATTCTTTTTTCCCGATAAAATCTAGAAATCTATCCAAGCAAATGGCACATTCAACTGTGATGAGGACGTCTGCTTATGACGACCCCTTTTTTCTATGTATATGATTTTATATGACCATACACGTTGAAAGATTGTAAATTTATGATTAAATATATGAAAAATAAATGAATATCAAATCAAAATCAAATCAATCTTCCTCTGATAAAGCTGTGAGCAGTTTTGTGGCCCGGCCATATTAACAAAATATTTTCAACTGTTTCTTCTGTATTCTGGGAAATTCAGATGATTAATCGAACAATTTATTAAGTCCGTATTACACCAGCCATACAGGACAGTGGTGAAGGCGAACACTGAATTGTAAAGGCTTTACAGGCTCTAATATATCTCTCTCGATCAGTTTGACAGAGAAGGAATTCTGCAAAGGATGCACGTACGCGGGAAGGAGAACAGGAAGCGGCTCATGAAATGTTTGGCGGCGTAATACGGTGTCTCAAAACTTGAACGAGACTCCAATTGGCAACATTTTTTTTTAAACCAGTTCTCATACATCGTCCGTATAGGCTATGCTATAGAAGAATTCCCCAAATTTCGAGGAACTGATCCTAAACTTCAACGGCCGGAAAATTCACATAATCGCAATAGAACAACAAATTATTTTATCAGTTTCACGAGGGTGCTTCATATAAATTGAATTTGAACGTAATTTTTTAGCCTTTTTAACGCGACTTTTATTGAAAAAAAAAAAATGCCTGAAACCTGTTATTGTTTCAATCTAGTGATAATCGTAGATAACACAAAAGTATGGCGCACGCTGCAATCTGTTTTGATTAAAAATACGGTGCGGTAGACAAACCGTTAATAACTCAAGATGGCGCACTTTGTTCTTTAAAAAAAGAAGCCACTACTATTCAACAAAACAATGATGTAATGTTTGGAAAATATATATTCAAAAGTGTACATTCATCATATTGATTTGTGTTTGTATTAAATTTATCATTTTGCTACAGTTAAATTCAATTCATCGCCATGAATGGTTGCGTTAGGAATTCCCGTAAGATCCTGTTCAACCTCCAGTGTTCAAACATTCATCAAATTAATAACCCAAATATTCACACCATAATGATCGAAATATCACATTCTTTCATAAAGATAACGATGAAAATGGGAAATTTTAGAGTCACGGTTTTCATAACTGACCAAGACTGTGATTTGTCTTTTTTTTTTAAACAACCGCCTCATATTCAGGAAACCAAATGCCCGAATGTCCTTATATTTGGGCATCGAGGTTCCCGAATATGTCATTGTGATGATGAAATTACATAAAGTATCACATTTTCACCATTTTCACTCGTTCCAAAAGACTGTAAAACTGCAAAGTTGATATTCGGGCAAAAGGCGTCAGCCCCCCTCGCGAAAATGTTCACATACGCCCATGATGGTAATTAATAAGTGTGTGTATAAAGAAAAGTATTTTATGCAATATTCAAAAAAATATTGAATAGACAATAATTTCATTCTGATTCTTGAAAGCATTATTAACAGAAGATTGCTTGCATTTTCAGAATAACATAAAGGACAAATTTTGAGTAACAAGAAAATTATGCACGTGCCAATGGTAATGACGCACCTTATACCTCCGCATATGATGCGTCATCTGTCAAATTGAAATTAAACTTAATAAGGCACACCACTCTCACTTTTGTGACTGATGACATCAACAAAATTAAAAAATAAAAACACCACAGTCACAACAAATGACAATGGGCAAGTTTGAGGAACATGAGCGTCATTTTCTGACGCAAAAATGATAATTGTATCACAAAAATGTCACATGTCACATGACCTAGCACCGATAAGAAATCCATTCCATTAAACAATTTTTTTTTTTTTACAAAATTGCTGTCAATTACATGGAGGAGTGATACAATTACAAATATCCAAACCCATTTAAAAAAATTAAGCATTGCATTGTAATGAAACTTACTAGGGACAAGGTAATTAAGCTTTGTTCTTCAAATGTCTCTAGCTGCTGCCGCCGGAACATAAATTGTTCATCTAAATTTCCTAAGAAAGAGGGTGCGAAAATGGCGCATTGTATGGGTCACAGTTTTTATTGTAATGACCCTACCATGCCGCATCTGGGGTATAGGTCGCGTCCTTTCAATGGACAGGTACATTATTCATTTTGTTCTGGGTCATTTTTTAAAAAGTGTTTTACATTTAATTTTGTTTTGTTTGTTCTGCTGAAAATATATTTGCTATCCAGATCCCTCATGTAGTGTATCGGATTTCTGGAGGTGTATGTTTCATTTTTATTTCATTTTATTTTATATCATTTTATTTCATATTATTTTATTTCATTTTATTTTTTATTTTATTTTATTTTATTTTATATTTTTATACGTGCGCCGTAAAGTGTAGCTGTGTGTTATCTTTGATTATCACTAGTGACAAATTGCGCAAATAAAGAGTAGAAATTAAGTTCAAATTCAATTTATATGAAGAGCCCTTTTGAGACTGATAAAATAAATTGCTGTTCTATTACAACTGTGTGAATTATTCCTGCCATTGAAGTTTATGATCAGCTCCTCGACCCCGCCCCCCACCCCTCCGCCCCTGTAAACTGTAAACTGATCATAAAAAAGGGAAACTACTAATAAACCATTAGTTTTTTTTTTTACATTTGCAGTTAACATGTTTTACATTTGTGGCAAAGGGACTTTCGAACTGACCTTACATAGGTGTATTATGCAAGCAATGAGTTTTTTACATTTGCTGTTGACATATAATGACATTTGAGGTAAAAATGAAAATGTTTACGTTTGTAGGCGAAATGTTTTTACATTTGTGGCTACTTTTACACTTGTGGTTAACATGTTATGACATTTGACGTTATTTTGACATTTGCGGGTGCAATTTTGTTACATTTGTGGTCATTCTTACATTTGTGGTCACTTTTTTCATTTGTGGGCTCTACATACCGTCAGTGGGATTTTCCATTACTTCATATCCGTTAAGCCCAGCTCACACAAAGCGTTATTTTGATTATGTCAGTACCTGCGCCAATCAAGCCTGTGAAGGCAATTAACTCATATTGGAATGTTCATTTTGCAATCAATTTAAGCAAAAAATAATATCACCCTTTCATGACGAGCGAAAGACCGCACAAGTCACTGACGTGGTCCTAGCGTCTGCAAATGGCGCCTTGTGGGAGCCCGGCTTTAGGACCGTGATTGCAACCGATATTCAAGTACTACACTAGCCCCCAGACATCTGTTTAGTCATCCAGAATATTCTTCCACAGAGGGGATGCAAAAAAACGCGAAGGAGAAAAGGACAAAAAAAGGGGGGAAATGAAGAAAAATCATAATCCTTACGGATTATGCGCCCCCCAAATCCGTAGGGTAAATGCACTTGAGATAAATTTTTTTGAGGGTTTGAAATGCGAAAATTTTTCCACAGCTCGGTCGCTTTGCTCCCTCGCACAATTATTTTCTTTCAGGATCTCGTAAGTATATAGTTCTTAAATAGCTTCAAGGGTTCAAAATTTGAAAAATAAAAATGTATTTGTCATTGCTCGCTATCAGTGGCGGATTTAGGGGGGGGGGAGCAATCCCGGCCCGTGCCCCCCCCCTTTTGAGGGAAAACAATGCATTGTGCCCCCCCCCCCCTATTTGCGATTGTGCCCCCCCCCCCTTTCGACCAGAAACCCTTTTTTTTTTTTTTTTTTTTTTTTTTTTTGTTTTGGCTTGTCACAGAATTATGAAGGGGAACTGGACCCCATAACCCCCCCCCCCCCCCCACTGAGCGACTTTTGGAGGGCTGGCGAGACCAAAAAAATATGGGTCTCCCTCCCCTCCAAGCAGTTTCCCAAAGTTGACAATCCTGCATTTGTGTGCCCCTCCCCCCCCCCCCCTTATACGAAATCCTGGATCTGCCCCTGCTCGCTATGTCAGTTTCATCTGACTCCTGCTAAAATTTACACCCCCAATATAGGATAAAGTGTATAAAACAGCATGTGCCTAGGTTCATCATTTGAAAACTTTAGGTCGCCGTGCTGAATTTCTTGACTATTTCTCAAGGGTTTTCGTTAAGTTTTGCTCCCGATTGTAGAAGTGAGTGAATAGAAAACCTTTTATCAATGTACAAAATTCGAGCTTCTCTACCGCTCGATTGTGGTGTCATAATCCCTAGATACGCCACTGGATAGTGGCTCTCTCTGAAGCCGCGGTATTTTCAAGCTTCGCATTTTCATACGTAACACTTTTCATTACTTCATAATTAGAACGGTCACAATGGCCAGTCATAGGTATGTAGTCTTCTTCAGACCCTTTTGAATTCATCCCTGTGCTTCCATCCGCTTGGCTCTTATCATGCTTTTGAATCGATGCTGTGGTTCTTACGTCGGTCATCTCCTCAGTGTGGATGTCGTTCTCGCTTTGTGAATGACTGATGACCGTTGTATACTCAGCTAATGCCGTTGAGGCTTCATAGTCTTGCGATGGTCCAGGCATTTTACAGTTTTCATCGCTCATCTCCTCAGTGTCGAGGTCGTTCTCGCCTTGTGAATGGCTGATGACCGTTGCATACTGAGCTGATGTCGTTGGGGCTTCATAGTCTTGCGATGGTCCAGATATTTTACAGTTTTCATCCTGTTGAGATAAAAATTATATTTGGGGTCACTGATGTCTGTTGATGTCAAACTTACCTCATCTTTTAATATTATTTCATTCATTTTTTCTGATCATTATTGCCTTTTCTTTTGCTTTATAATCATTATTTGGATTTCTCGTGGGCTATCGGTCTCATGGGCCGTCATTCTTGTGGACAGTTTTGTAAATTTCTTCTTTTCTAATGTATTCTAATGTATTTCTTTGTTTTGTCGGTACCATGGGCTGTCCCTGTCCTCGCCCAATTTTGTACAATTTATATAAACTACTTACAAGTGTAGTGTTCCCTGGTGGCTGAGTGTGGAGGACATTCTCGGAACATCTGGACGCATTGTAACCTGAAGTTGTCAACCCAACTGCTACACCACAACCAATCTCAACAAAGAAGATCACGTTCAGTAGGACATCGAGAGTTGTTTGTGCGAACTAGATATTTAAAAAGAGAATAACACACGTGAAGATTTTCCGTAGTCTGTCTCCAACATGTGCCCCATATTTAAAATAAAAATATATATTCCTAATTTGCCCAAACAACATTTTCAACTTTTAATTTAAAAGAATGAGAGGTTTTCTTAGAATCACTCTTATCGGGCAATTTCAGCTTTAATTGCATCATTATTTTAAGATGCATCTAAAAAGCTCCAGTATGTAAGTTATAAAAGTTATTCTTCCATTTGGCATTTCTAAAAAAATACGTGATATGACTAGAATAAACCTGCTGTTTTGTTTCCAGGCATTCATATGTAATGCATACTCTATAATTAGTAACTGGAAAAAAAAAGCGGATCAAAAAGGGATATAGATCTGATTTTGATTGATGAGATTTCGTGTTCCTGAGAAAATCATGAACCGGTAATTGCCACTCCCTCTTTTAAAGGGCACCTGCCATCAAAATGCACGTTGTTACCTGTTGGTGTGCAGTCCTACATACATCTCATATTTTGATATTTAAACTTCTAATTATGTTTCATAGATTTTAAAATATTTTTTGAAATAATTTTCTAAAACCTGCTAAGCCCCACCCACTTAAAAAAACAATTTCCAGACCACTTACCCCCTGTGAAATTGGTATCTAACTTTGTTAAAGCTGAAACCTGTTACAATACAACATACGATAACAACATAGGAGTTGCTACGTCAGACATGCTGTAGCATCAGCAGGAAAACAAAGGCAATGAGGAGGTATTATATGAAAGCATGCAATTCTATTACGAGCGTGTGCTGAGCTGGAGGAAATTACATAAAACTTTCTATTCTAGACAGTGGTCCCCCAGCTAAGTAAACACTCATAATAGAATTGCTTGCTTTCATACAATACCTCCTCATTGCCTTTGTTTTCTTGCTGTTACTACAGCATGTCTGACATAGCAACTCTTATGTTGGTATTGTATGTTGTATTCTAACAGGTGTCAGCTCTGACAAAGTTAAATACCACTTTCACTTGCATAATCGCTATAAGCTCACTGATGATTGACAGATAATGTCATGGGGGGAAAAAAGATCTGGAGGATTTATAAATAGTGGGTGGGGCTTAGCAGGTTTTAGAAAATTATTTCAAAAAATATTTAAAAATCTATGAAACATATTCAGATGTTTAAATATCAAAATATGAAATGTATGTAGGACTGCACACCAACAAGTATCAACTTGCATTTGGATGGCTGGGGCCCTTTAAACAAGCTTGATTGCAATACTCACCAGTTTGCTTCCACAGTATTTCGATTGGAGCGGAAGACATGAGTATTCTAATAGAGTTATCTTTTTAGTGTCTGCAATGGCTCTTAGTGTAATCATCATCACAGTAGAGTATATCGCAGATATGGTAGACACCGTACTGTAGATGAAGACCTTTAACAATTAAAGAATGAAAAAAAAAAAAAAAAGTGGAACTCCATCTCCCAATGCTGGCCCGAATGCATTACTTTGGTTTTGGTTGTTATCTTTTGTCTTTGTTTTTTTATTTTGTTTCTGTTTCCCTCCCTGTGAAGAGCCTCACTGCTTCATTTCAGGTTCATCTAAGATTATCTACATTCACTATACCTACTTCTAAAATACGATGCAATCAACCATTATGCGATGTATATCAGCGAGACTGTAGGTGCCTTTATTGCATAGTCACTGTGTGAAATCCGTCCAAATTTGATGCCGCTCAAAATACCACAGTTTTCCAGGGTCGGTTTCTAAAACTCGCTTCTAAACATCAATTAATAAATCATAAATACCTGACCAAAAACCTGTGGCTAATCGGTCATCAAGAAATTGAATGATAATTATAATTATAATACTTAACCTGAGTTTGACAGCGTGAAAACTATGTACATGTCCCAGGAGTACGATTATTTCAAAATATAATTAGCCTGCAAAGTTATCATTTGATTTTGATGAATCCTCATTTTAATAAGGACAAAGCTTAACATAGCTTAATAAATAAAAGTCTTTTCCTAAGTGTCGTGAATGCTTTACTTAATTTATTACTTTACACAATGAAGGCCATTGATCAATATACTCACAATGACTGTATTTGGAGACCAGTAGATGTAAGTACCAGCTATCATCCCAGTTATTATGAAGATCTATGATATATGTATTTCGAAATACAGTAACAACACGTATTATCATTAACTCTTTCCGCGCCACTCATAACATGCCCGTGCCACAACATATATATCTCAAGCTGTAGATTTATCAGTATCTTCAGATTTAGTCAACAATTTCCCGTGCAAAATTAGTACATTCAGGGGGGCGTTTCATGAAAGAACTTGTCGGATATTTTATCCGACAAATTTGCTCTCAGCCAATCAGATACAAGGATTTCAGTAGCTTATAACAGTTGTCGGATAAAATATACGACAACTTCCTTTCATGAAACGCTCCCCCGGTGATTAAGGGATTGTCAGGTAGCCGATTTAGACCGGAGGTGGGTTACTATAAAAAGCCTTCGTAATGCCCGCTGCAAATCCTTTTGTTAATTGGTTCCTATTATTGTGTCATTTCGTATGTGTGGCACGCCTGCGATTGTGCCAATTTGCACTCATCGCAAATGAAAGGTTAATGAAATATATAATGATTTCACACGAGGAAATATCAATCAAGTCATTGATAGCTTTAAAATATTCATTGAGATTTATGTTGTTATGCGCTATATTGAATATCCTGTTATCATCATTATTATCATTATCATTATTAATATTATTATTATTGTTATCATTATATTAACATCATTTTTGTTATTATTATTATTATCATTACTATTATTATTATTATTATTATTATCATCATCATCATCATTATTAATATTATTTTATTATCATTATTATTATTATTATTATCATCATCATCATTAATATTATCTTATTATCATTATTGTTATTATTTATCATCATCATTGTGGAGGATAAACCGTGAAATGTACTGACTTACCAGTAATCCTGTAAATATAGGCCAAGCTGAGGAATGGGCTTTGAGAGCGATTCCTGCAATGAAGAGTACTGTGCACACAGCTCCTGCCACCATCTGCAATACTCTTGCAGCCTTGAAAATAAAGAAAAGAAAGATAAAGTGTAGCATTTCTCACTTCAACATTGTTGGTTTAGGTTAAAGAGATTTCCAGCCCCATCACCTTAACAACTTCCCTTTACCGAACAATAACCCGAAGACATTTTATAATAGTAGTCATGGAGGTAAATTTGGAGATTAATTTATCTTCGAGTAGTGGTGTCAATGAAGATTCATTCACCTTTGAGTATTGATGGAGGTGAAGATTAACAAGTGAGGGTCAGTGGCGTAGCCAGGATTTTTAAAGGGGGTGGGGGGGGGGGAGGATGTGACAATTTTTTTTAGCACGTTGTAAAATATTATTTCAAGAAATATTTAGAAATCTATGAAACATATTTAGAAGTTCAAATACCAAAATATGGGATGTATGAAGGACTGCACACCAACAGGTACCAACTTGCATTTTGATGGCAGGGGCCCTTTAAAACCCAAACCAGATGGATTTTGTTGTTGTTTTTTGGTTTTTACGGCGCTGTCATTCAGAATATGAATATTTACGCCATTTCTGTCTAGATGTAGACTATAACTAGATCTAAATCAAGCTTAATTCATTAATAATGTGCTGATGAAAGTTGGCCACAACATTTTCTCTTTCAGTTTCAGGGGCAAACATGTTGCTAGGGGCGTTAATTCGTTGAAGAATTAATATAGTCTAATCATATGCTGGTGTCATCGGTGAAGATTGCGGGGGGGGGGGCATGGGGGATATGTGAATGCATCAATTAATTTAATTTTTCATTGTAGAAAAAATGAAATCATCTCCAAAGAATTTGGGAGCTTTCCACTGGCTGGAGTAGAGTGAGGGGAGAGGGCATGATAGGGCTGGCCCTCACCATCATTAATATCCACAGATAGGCCTAGGAAAGTGGCGGATTCACAATTTTATCTCGGGTTTCAAATATTACAGGGGTATGTGGGTAAATTGGATTATGAATGTTGCAAATCATGTTTCATTACACACACACACCACCCACACACACATACACACACACACACACACACACACACACACACACACACACATATATATATATATATATATATATATATATATATATATATATGATAGATGGCACGGTAGAATTTCATATAATTAGGAATCAGGCAACATTGCTCACGTTTCTCCTGGGGTATTGTGGGAACGGGGTGGGAAATGGCAGGTAACATATTTTCTTCAATAACCACACAAAAATTAAACAATCTTTATGGAATCAAAAGGGCATATTAGCACATACAACATAAAATTTATTTCACAGTATAATACATAATCACCACTATATATAAACACTACAAGCCCCTTCCCTCTTTCATGTTCTGATCACCGACAATCAGAACCCTTGTTCCCACGCTCCCATATATGCATGTCCCTTATCCCTTCCTCTCCAAACCACTTCCTGACTAATATGAACATTTCCAGATACCAGCACATCTACCAATAAATCAGCCCCTCCGATGCCCAGGCCTGTCTACTCCTAAATCTTCCCACATTGTATTGCTGACCCATTGGACTCCAGTCAGAATAGGGAGAGATGATTGCAGACATCATGAGAGTAAAGTCACCACCAGACTTGCTCTAGGCTTCATCTTTGTTACATACATCTGTATCTTGATTTTGTATTTCATCTCAATAAATACAATGCTCTTCCAAATGTAACTAACTTTGTCACCGTTTCATCTTTACTGTTAAAACTTTCTGTACTCAAGAAAGCTATGTCTAACTTATCCGATCCCAACACAACAGTAGGGCAGCGAGAAGAGAGTATTTGACTGTCAAAAACCGTATTTTGAGAAAAAGAAAATTGTCATGGCGTTTTGAAATGAATACTGATCTGGTTGAAGGTAGTAAAAGCTATAAAAGAAAAAAAAAAACAATATGAAACAAAATGATTAAAATGCATCTGCTCGTTCTTTGAAATAAAATGATCCCAAAGCATATTGTGGATGCTAAATTCTAGTGAAAACAAGAAAATTTCTGCAAACAAAGCTCCTTACGTTATAGCCAGGCTATTAAAAAATACATTTAAAGTTTATTCCTTAATCGAGTCTGTTGATGTAAATGGTGTTTTGAATGCACCAATCACATTGAAGGAAGTTGAAAGAATGCTAAAGAACTGAAACTTTCTCAAGCTTGTGGTAGAGATTTGATGAGAAATTAGTTTTTTAAACATTGTCCCAGTGGAATGCTCGACGTAATCATGGTAATAGTGAAGTTTTTTTTTATGTTGTACTGAAGTGTGGCTTTGTTCTCACGGAATGGTGCATTGGAATAATCATCCCTATTTATAAGAACAAGGGTCAGGATACAAACCCTGATAACTATCGGGGAATCACATTGTTAAGTAGTTTTGGAAAACTTTTTACCTCTATTTTAAATCACAGAATTACCAAATATTTGGAGGCTCAAGAAATAATTGGCGAAGAACAGACTAGTTTCCGCTAACATGGCTAAGGCTATTCAACGACTGATCATAATTATGTTTGTTCTGAAGATTGGAATATATGTCCAAAAGAAGAAACGACTATATTATGCATTTATTGATTTTATAAAAGTATTTGATCTGATTGATAGGACATCCTTATGGCTAAAAATGTTGAGGCTGGGCGTGAATAGCAATATTTTTGGTATCATTAACAATATCTATAAATATGCAAAGTCATGCGTTGCAGTCAATGGAAAATGTTCAGATTTCTTTACATGTAACATATGGGTACGTCGAGGAGAGAACCTCTCCCCCTTGCTATTTGCGATGTATTTGAATGATTTTCAGCAACATATAGGGACATTCTCTGAGGGACTGGGTTCCTTGGTAAATGATATTCATGGCTATCTAGATGCTGAAGAAGTGGAAACTTTTTAAAAACTATATTGCCTTCTATATGCAAATGATACTAAAATTTTGTCGGAAAGTCAGGAAAACTTGAAATTGGCATTAAATGGCATGCCAGATTATTTCAATACATGGGAGTTAGCTGTAAATACAAGTAAGACTAAAATTGTTATTTTCTCCAAAGGGAAAATCAGAAGAATGTCAGCCTTTACTTACGATGGTAATGTGATTGATGTAGTTGATGATTTTTATATACCTGGGCGTTAGATTAGATTATCATAGTAACTTTTTAAAAAGCAATCTCTAAGCAAGTAGCACAGGCTAGGAAGGCCTTATATAGCATGTTGGTGAAAGCAAAAAGATTACAGCTATCAGTTGATACACAATGCTAGTAATTTGATCATATAGTATTACCTATATTATTGTATGGTAGTGAAGTCTGGGGTTTCGAATGTATAAATCAAATTGAAGTTTGCCATAGAAAGCTTTAAGGACAATTTTGCATGTAAATAAGTGTACGCCAGACTGTGTACTGTAAAACTGGTCGTGGATTGATATTAAACCGTGTAAAATGGAGAATGGTCGGATTTTGGTTGAAGATAGTTAAAGGGAAGCAGCAGAAGTATTCAAATATTTTTATAACTTACTCGGGTGCATGCATAAAGACAACGACTTGCCATTCACATCACTTTGGTTTCAGTTTATTGAAGATACTTTTCAATACGCTATCTCAGGGTAGTGGTTATAGTTCTCAATGGATACTTAATGATTTAAAACCGTGACACTCTTACATGTTCCAACAGGAATGGAAATTATCAATGTGGTCTAACCGTGTCTGTATAAATTACAGAATGTTTATAAATGACCTTAAGTTTGAAAGATACTTTTTTGTCCTAAGCCAAAGAGACATTATTACTCTCAGCAAATTCCGTTGTAGATCGCATGCATTACCTGTAAATAAAGGGTAGATTTGATGCAAGTTTGTTAGATGAAATAAAGTGTTCACTCTGGATGTCTTCAATTTTAGGAGATGAGTTTCACTACATCTTTGAATGTCCCCTTTATCATAGGGAAAGGCGCATGTATTTAAAAAAATATATATATATATATATATATATAAAAGTAGACTAACTGGGTGACAAATATCTAAATTATCCAATTTTGCTAAAGACTTGGCAGCTTAAGAAAATAACAAAATATGCCAGAACTATTATGCGGCAAATATATCCAGACACCAAAAAAGAATAGTGAAGAATGCCATCTTACAGAAAGTAAGAGAGCTAGAACTGTATGTAATCGTAGTGGCAGAATAGTCAAACAGCCAGAACGGCTCGTCTTCTAATTTTTTTTTTCAAATACATTGTTTTATCTGCTATATCCACAATTCCCACTCATAATGTACATGTATGTATAACAATAATTGTAAATACATTTCTTTGTTTGTAGTCTCATACCCCTAGGAGGGGGTCGATAGAGTGAATAAATCTTTTATTTTAAATCTTATCTTAGAGTAAGGGTGGGTGAAGATTAATCCTCTTCAAGTAGTGGCGTCGCTGAAGATTAATTTGTCTTCAAAAAAGGTTTAACTAATCTTTCAGTTGTGGTGTAGGTGAAGATTTGGTTATCTCCGTGTAGCTATAGGGTTTTCGGAGAACATTAACTTATCTTCGAGTAATGTAGGAGAAGATCGATTCATCTTCGTGTTATTAGCCGGGTTGTCGGTAAAGATCAAATTTTGTTCGAGTATACTTGTGTAGGTCAATATTAACTTAAGTGCCTGTTTTAAACATTGATTTCGTGTTGGATTCAGTGTAGATAAGGATTAATTTATTCTCAATCATGTCAATACTGATTTGATTTGTACATACATGTATGGGTGCGCGCGTGTGTGTGTGTTTTCTTTTGAAGTTTACTTATATTCTTATATATCTTGTGTATAATCGTTTCAACTATTTTCATTGGTGATCGATTTTGATTGGTATTGTAGTGTAAAATGAGCAAGTGAAAGATATTGGAGAGCTATATATACGATATAAACTACTTGGTTGCTGTGCAGATTCATGAAATTTTAGATAATAACGAAGATTTGTTCACATTTTGAAATGATTCATTGTTTCCCCGAGTGCCAATTACCTCCAGAAAACTAACCCCGATAAAATGGGGTAACCTCGCTAGTCATAAGGACCGCTATTCATAAGGACCACTTACTCATAAGGACCGCCATCCATAACGCGTGACTAAATGGATAGCGGTTTGTATGAATAGCGGTCCTTCTAAATAGCGGGCAAACCATGGACAAATTACCTCGCTATCCATAAGGACTTCCATTCATAAGGACCACTATTCATAACTATTCATAAGGACCGCTATTCATAACGCGTGTTAAATGAATAGCGGTCCTTATGAATAGCGAGCAGACCCGGATAAAAATATACAACTCCCGACAATCATATCTTGTAAAAAATACATACACTTAAAAGATAATACATCTAGACTAGTAGATAAAATGACGACAGATAAAAGTTTGTAAATACCTTAAAGAGTCGCAGTAAGACGAACCCTCCTGATGCATGTTTGTTACTAGGAACCTTTTCTTTCTGGATTTTGAAATTGTATCTACCCTGCGTTTTCTCACGTGCCATCTTTCAAGTTGCGCGATCTTCAAACGAAATTACATATCTAATATAATAATCATGATAATGATAATAATAGTAATAGTTGTAGTAATAGTAGCAGTAATAATAACAATGATAATGATGATGATAATAATAATAATAATGATAATAATAATAATAATAATACTAATAATAACAATAATAATGATAATTGTTAATATTCTTATCATTATTGTAAATAATAACAATGATGATGATGATGATGATGATGATGATAACAATAGTGTGTTTTGTTTACCCGGGTTATAGCCTCATCAGTATTAATAATGACCTCTTTAAGGGCCCTGCAGTCGTATCATTTATTTATTTTTATTACGTATATTTTGTTAATTTCCAGACAAACAGAGAAAACATATAAAAACACAGGAAATAAGAAATACCACCGACTAGTGCCCAAGGATAGCCAAAAGGAAACTAGTTCTATAAAGGTTCTCCTTACTAGTCAGTGGTTTACAAACATATACAAACATACATAAATACAAAGCAATCACAATTTTCACTTTAAGCTTATCATCTCCTGAAAATAATAATAATAATAATTTAAAAAAAAAGCAAAAATAGTCTCCAAAATAGAAAACGAGCAAGGGGAAGCCATTTATACCTCACCGAAAAGAAGGGGGAAATAAAGAACATGGTAAGAAAGAAAGGATTGAAATATTGATATCGTGTGGGGGGGGGGGGGGGGGGGAATGGTTGAAGAGACAGAAAGATGAAAGAAAAAATCAATATGAGAGGGAAATCGTTAAAATATTGTGTATGCTCTATATATCATACTCTGTATTCGATAATAATGATGTTATTATCATATCACTATTGTTCTTAATATCATCATTTAACAAAGATAACTGATACGTATTAAGACTATCAAAGGTAGCGTACTCGACTACATTCCAGTCACGAATATTAACCAGATATAGTATAACAACAACAACAAAACATCTCTAAACTTTCTTCCCCAGCTCCACCGAACCTACAGTTCTTAGAAAGTAACAATATTATTATGATATATTCTGTAAAATTAATGTTTATATCATATGTAATAATTATTTTATACATTCGTTAAGTACTACTCTCCATACATTAGGTTTGCAAATAACTAAAAAAAATAGCGTGGTCTCTCACCGATTAGATTACTGTAC
Source organism: Heliocidaris tuberculata (assembly GCA_025618425.1). Taxonomy (NCBI): domain Eukaryota; kingdom Metazoa; phylum Echinodermata; class Echinoidea; order Camarodonta; family Echinometridae; genus Heliocidaris; species Heliocidaris tuberculata. Next base: position 40,725,654 of record CM046842.1, on the reverse strand, counting down.
ATCAGATCTATTACCCTCCGGTCGTCTTCATCCCGGCTTAACATCACACCCTACTGCAAAGGCTGTGTTAGAATACTGCTCCTAACTCTTTTGTCCATCTTAGAATTTATTCATAAACTTAAACTGTAGACTACTGAGATCTTCCATTCCCAAACGTTCAATACATGGACTACCCGGTTCCAGGAGGCAGTGGGTTAACCTTGCTACACTTGACGCAATAAAGAAGTTCTTGACACGCTAACTTAAGTGATTTTATTATGCATTTAAGATCTATTTTATTATAACAATCCTCTAAAAATGAAAACCCATCAAGATTGTGTTAGAATACTGCTCCTAACTTTCTTGTCAGTCTTAGAATTTATCTATAAGCTTAAACTGTAGACTACTGAAATCTTTCATTTCCATACGCTTACTGCAGGGACTACCCGAGTCCAGGAGGCATTTGGTTAACCTTTCCGCACATAACACAATCAAGAAGTTCTTGACATGCTAACTTAAGTGATTTCATTATGCATATAAGATCTATTTTATTATAACAATCCTCTAGAAACTAAAACCCAGCAAATCAGTTATTTCTTATTCCCCACCCCTACCCCCCTCTTTCTCTCTCTCTCTCTCTCTCTCTCTCTCTCTCTCTCTCGGGCACAAACTCTTTCAGTTGCCACTGTCCCTTCTAACAATAGAATTCTGCATACACGAGTGACAACACAATGTGTTCTGCTAAACAAATACAGAAAAATCGCTACTTTCGATGTTATTCATCATCTGCCAATTTCTATGTATGACACAATGGAGAATGGAAGGAAAACCTCTTTAAGAAAATTAACACTTTGACTACTTAATTGTCATCTTTACATAGGCTTAAAGGGATTGATTAACTTTGTGAAAAATTGTAAAATCAGCTCAAATGCCAGTGAATTGCGTGCAGTCCTCTAACTACATATATAATTAAGGATATGTGAAAGTTTGAGAGAAAATGGAACCCGTTTACTATCCTAAAAAAGTGAAAATAAATTGGGTTTCAAAAGCAAAATCCAGTCCGAATTATCGAAGGATCGACGCTCGAAATCCTATTATGACTAGCGTCCTCATGCGTTTATAACGAGACATCGACGATCGAAAGATTATTTCTCGCCCACCGTCCGGTGAAAAATCGCCCAACGATTGGGATCCATATCTTTGCTGAAACTTTCGACTGACATGACCTGCACTGCATCGAGTAAATGATGATCGATATACATTCATTGCATGAACATCCAGATTTTGGTCGGCTAACTTCATCCGTATTTCTTACTTTGACAACAAAAAATAAATAATCAATTCACAGTCTATTCTTTCAGTCCTACGATTACGAAGACGTATTATCTATGCCCATATGTGAAACGCTAAAATTATCTGCACTACTGGCTAGCTCGATCGGAGTTGACTACCGGGATTGGGATACCTTCAGTTCACGATTTTGTTTTCAAGATCTCACTCGGACGTCGGAGATGTCTGGAGTAGAGCAATCGACTGCATGTAAGACTGTGCTAGGGTAGGTACCGTACGGTGAAGACCAAGGAGTTATCACACTTCACAGTCCACACTTTGACTTCGTTTTCAACAGCTAAAAAGCCACCGAATTCAAAGCTTTTATGCAAATTTCTTTCATCTGTCCTAGTTATACATTATACATATTCTGAAGATAATTTCTTGTGAAAATTACGACGGTGTCAGTAACGCAAATTGACACTGACATAAAAAGTGACAGTGCCATTGTCAAATCTTGTTCGGCAAAATGAAGGGTTCCTAAATTGTAGTCTACATGTGATAAATGAATGCAAATATTCAATATCTTGATTTCGAAACTGACTGGTGTGAATTTCACCACAAATTTTAACTAACCCTAATGATAATATTACAAGATGCAAGAAATACAGGAAAATTAGACCTAACTTTAGATCTATGCCTATGGTGGTGGATCCAGTGTCCAAACACTTTTCAGAAAATCAACGATAGCAAATAAAATATCAAATGAATATCTGTCAAACTTACATACTGAATGCTCAAAGTCCTACAGAAAAAGAGGTTGATGGAATTCAAAAAAGGAAACGTAGATTTAATACGATATTCCCTTCCGAGTGAACCCCTTCCCAACGACGCGGCGTTTTGGTCCCTTGAAAAAGGTACTGTATTTCCGAACGTGTGAAACCTATGGGAAAAAGACACAACCTTTGTTTCAATAGTGTGGTTTTCATACGCGTAATCCCACAATCTCCAATAACCTCGCATTTAAGTGTGAGTGCCCCTAGCTATCATACAGCTGGGCGTTAGATATATCTAACTTAGGCCTTTCAAAATTCTAATGTTGGAACCTAGAACTTATTCATCAATCTGCCAGACTTGGTCAGAAAGCAACCTATAAACTTTACCAAAAAGGGCAAAATTTTACCCCCCCCCCAAAAAAAAATGGCAGCAGCTTTCACATTATCATTGATTATTTGTTCTTATCATTGTGTAATTCTGTTCATCGAACATCCGGGACTTTGCTCGTAAAAGGCCGTAGCAACCGTGCATAAAAGGGCAAACAAAAATGCATCGGTGTTTAGAATAAATGGGCAAATTACGATTGAGGTTTTTGGTCAGTAACGCGGTAACGCGGAGCTAGAATAGATTCTATAATATATTGTGTTTGGGGCAAGAGACCTCGTCCCAATGAACAGGATGAGACTTTAAAAAATGGGGGCTAAAATTTACTATTATAGTTTGATAAATGAATCTGCCATTGCTCCCTTGTATTATGGGGGATTTAAAAAAAAAGATTGTAATAAATAAAGGGCTTCAAATGCCTTGCTTTTTGGTTAACTAGTCTTTATGTATTTCGGAGCCCTGGTGTCTAGGTTGGGTTTGGGCGAAGGGGGTCACTCGCTGCTGTTGATCTTTGATCACCTATCTTTTAATCATAAGAAAAAGAGAAAGAAAGGGATTTCGTTGTGAGGTTGTATACCTGTCCTTCACCCTGTAGTCTAAAATGAAGTAATGAAATTTAGTCTGTATGTATAATGAAAAATTTTGCTTGCTCTGTAGCTCGTATCTTTAAATTATATTTTAGGGGAAGGGGTTAAATTTTCAGGGGGATTATAAGAAAAGCAATTTAGGCTAAATGAAAAGTGCTTCTAATGCCTTGTTTACAGATCACTAAATGAGCTAAACTTCCACTCGCTACTCACACTTTCGTTTTAAAATTATGTTTAAAGGGAAATCCAACCTTAACAGCAAGTTGCTTTGAAAGAAAGAGGAAAAATCAGAGAAGCAGATTGGTGAAAGTTTGAACGAAATCTGACAAGCAATAAGAAAGTTATGAATTTTTGAAAGTCGTAATCACTATGCTTATGGGAATTTCAAATTGGCCGAATAGGTAATGTCACTGTGATGTAGCTGTGGACAACTCCCCCATTCGCTCTAACACACAAAATGACTAAAATGTCACTTTTTTTCAAAATGCATTACTCAGAAGGATCTTTTCGTTCATGAAGACCTATAACAATATGCTATCTCCAATATATTTTTGGTACAGCTCAGGGGGTAAAAGCGCTTTGAAGAAAACCGCAAATTAATGATATTTTTGTGTACGACAAATGGGAGAGTTGTCCACAAAAATGTCACAATCGAATCACCAAATTGCCAATTTGAGATTCGCATAGATGTAGTGATCTCATTTTTCAAACATCCATAACTTTCTTATTCCTTGTCCGATTTCTTTCAAACTTCCACCATCCTGTTTTTCTTATTTTTCTGCTTTCACACAAATCATCTTATTACCAAGGTTGGATTGCCCTTTAAGGGAAGGGGGAGAGGGTTAAAAACATTTCAAAGAGATTTTAATAAAAAAGGAATTTATAAGAAATAAAATAATGTTCTGCTTACTTTGCACTCGCACAAAGAAAAAAAATGAAGGTGAAATCATTGTTTCATGGGGGGGGGGGGGGTATACATAAAGGAATTTTATCAAAATAGTGCTTCAAAATGTCTTGAGTTTAGGTTACGATGTCGAAAAATTCTCCTTTTAATGATTTTTCCCCAAATATGGTCCCTCTGAGAAATCCTAGATCCGCAACAGACAAACACAAACAGACCTAAATGCCTAAACCAAGAAATAATTTACTTTTACATGAGTAATTTTGAGTAGGGGGTGATAAATAGGGCGAACTTTGGGTTAATTTTAGTGTCACACCCTCAAAAGTTGTTGTTAAAGTTAGGTATCACATCACCCCCCCCCCCCCCATTCAAAATGTTCTAGCGACGCCATTGGTCATGATATTATTTTCACTAACTTTTGATACACAATTATTCCTTTTCCTGATGAATTCATGGATTTTTGTTGTCCTGTCACGAACTAATAGAATTTGTATATACAATTTATTAGCAGGGGAACAAATTTTTGGATAATAGTTTATCATGTATTGATTGACCTTTCATTCTGTTTTGCTTACAGACAAATGACAGTACTCGCCTCAGGATTGTCCCAGTATGGTGATGTCAACATGTAAAAGTAAGTACATTTCTTCCATTTCTTCATGTCTAATGAACAGATTCCATCTGGAGACTGTTCAATTAACACAAAACAAGAAAAAAAAAAGTTTCAACACAGCTGCGTGGATATCAAAGGGGGGGGGGGCATCGTATCAACTACCCCCCCACACACACACACACATTTTGTCAAAAAGTACCTTCACGAGCTCTATAATACAAATATTTTGTATTTTAAAATTGTTTATTTTTTTTTTCATTCCAAACTTTATGATGTCCCCCCCCCTCGACTACTCAGCCTTCCAAGCAACTTCTTTTCTTCCTTTTTTTCTCTTTGACCATACTGGGTAGGGGACGGGAGGGGGGCGACGGATGTCAATCTATTTCTCAAAAGGTTGTGTCCCACTCATGCTCTGGTACGGATTGACGCCCATGCAAGGTTGATTTACATGTAAAAATTAGATTTCTATGTGGATATATTGTACCTTACATAACAATATGTATATCAATATATTTTGACAAAATGTGTTTTGGGATCATTTTAAATATTTGACTACTAAAACTTATTTTTCTGTTGCCTCTTTCTGTTTCTTTTTATACAGCACCGCCAAATTCCTTGCCATCAACGGTTAAGCACCACTGAGCAGTTGTCTGACGTATTATCAACAGGGCACCTTGAATAAGTGTGCGTATGTCCAAGAAACTACAAAGGAAGTGAATAAGCTGCAATTTTGCCCTAAATTATCATGCCTTTTAGTGAAATTTCCCTTTCAAGTGTCTTGCAACATTTTGAGACCAATTTAAAAAAAATTGGAAACTCTGATGCTAGGTTACACATTTTGCATACCTGTGTACAAAATAAAAAAGCGCTAAATAAAATTGCCAATTGTCTATATGGTCTTTTGCCTGATCTTGCTTGTCTTGAAACTACACTTCTGAAACGTTAAAAGTGAAAAATAATGAAACTTACTTTGTGTATGATATCTAAGCGTCCCTAGTACAAGCTAATATTGAAAGACGTTTTGTTCTCTCTGACAGTCTAGCACCCCTTGGTGTCCATCATTGTGTGTTATTATTGAATTCTATTTGTATTCAAGATTCATTTAGGCTCTGGAAATAGAAATATGGGGGGGGGGGGGTGGGTGGGGTTAGCCTGTGGTAGTTTCTTAGGGGATGCGTGTAGTCCTAGTCCACAATCTTTTTTTGAAATTTACTGTTTGGTGGTTATTCAAGCAGAGAGGATGGATATAGATGCTTTCATTGAGAAATTTCAGTACAGTACAAAAGAATTCCTTTTTCATCCCTGCTTGGAGACCATGCAATGCCCCCTGTTTATAACTTTCTGGACAACCCACTAATGATGAACCTTTTGTAATATTTGCTTTTCCCATAAATATTTCATATAGGCCTAGATATTAGTAAGTTAGACTGGTTAGAATCATGCTAGTTCATAATAATAATAATTTATATTATTTTTTTTGTTGAGAATATACACACTTTGAAACAGAAAATATCTTGTTTGTCTTTCTTTTTATGAAGGGTATGAAATTGGAAAGAAGGCGGAAGAGGGGAAACAAACCAACAGAAACGAAGAGATAATGATAATGTTTTTTGGAGAGTGCAAATAAGCAAGAAAAGGAGATGGAGAATGGAGAGCAGAAAAAAAGAGAGAGGAAGGGAAAGAATGAGAGGATCTAGATCGCGAAAGAGGAGGAGAATGCATGAAAATGAAAGAGAGAGAGAGAGATGGGGGGGGGGGGGGGGAGGTACCTTTTATATCCAAACCAATGTCCAGAGCAAATACATGGAAGGTTGTGTACAAGAATATAAAAGTGGCAGCAGTACTTGGTAATTTCCCTGGCCAGCTCCCATTTATAACCTGGTCTAGCCATTATTTGTAAGTTAGCACCATGGTAGTCCATAATAATAACTCGTCTAATTGCATTTTATGAATATTATGATAAACACATTGAATCAGTTATCTTCACAATTGAAAGCTAGTTTCGGTAACATCATGTGGTAGCCTTATTACCAAAAGCTTTCAGATGTGAATACTTGCCATGGAACACTACAGAGAAGATAACATCTTGCCTGTATGACACTCTTGTATTTATTTGATAGAGGATTTAAAAATCTGAAATAAAGAGAGAAAAAGAGTGGACGATAGGGAGAGTGGAGTAACAGAATGGAGAGGAGAATGAGAGGATATATCACCGAAGTAGAGGAGAATGCATGAAGATGGTCGAGAGAGAAGAGCTCACAATAAACTAAGGGAGGGCGGTGGCAGATTTAAGGGGGGGGGGATTCCGACCCGGCCCCCCCCCTTTAAAACTGACCTTTTTATTTTGTTTGTAAAATTTTGGACGGACAAAGTACAAACGGACCTAAGAATGTTCGATGACCTTTTTCTTTTTTTTTCTTTTTTTTGCTTTTGCTTTTGCTTGTCCGAAAATTTTCTGAAATTTTTGCCCCCCCCCCCTCCCTTACCAAAATCCTGGATCCGCACCTAGGAGGGGTTTGAGTTTAGTCAGCCCACGTTATGTCAATGACGAAAACATTTTGTTTTATATTATTTATTTATTTATTTATTTAATCTTTTTTACCAGGGTGGTTTCATCAGTGGTTTAGACACTGGTTTACTTGAAATCACTGCAAAGTAACAATAACAGTAACGGTAACATTATAAAACAAAGTACAAACATATTAAACAAGAAATGAACAAAACATAAGATTAATCACACATTCAAATAAAAAAAGACATAAATTTCCAATTGTAAACTCAGCAAGTCCAGTTCGTAAGAAAATCATACATAGACAAATTTTGAAAAGAAAACCTTACAATCAATCAGTAACAGCATGTCTCAGGGGAAATCTATGTAATTTGTAATTTTAGGATTAAAAACTTTTGAGTTATCTCTTAACATTTTATTATTCAAACATTAAATAAATGTGTCCTAAATTATACTTTTCACAAAGATGCTATGGCATGACAACTATAAAAGTGATATAAAATCAGATTCCTTATTCGTTATCTAATTTGGTAGAAAACTTTACTATATAATGGAATATTCTCATTATTGTTTCTAATACTACTACTACTACTTCTACTACTACTATTATTATTATTGTTATTAGTTTTTATCATTATTATATTATTATCATCATCAACATCATTATTTTTATTATTATTAATATTATTATTATTATTATTATTATTATTATTATTATTGTTATTATTATTGTTATTATTATTATTATTGTAATATATAGGCCTAGATATAGTCCATGATAATTTATCTAATTACGTTTTGTATTCGTGACAGTGGCGGATCTACGGGGGGGGGGGGTTTAGGGGGTTTAAACCCCCCCCCCCCCCCCTTGGGCTGCCAAGTAAACATTTATTTGGGCAAAAATAGAAAAAATAGAGCATGCAAGTATGCTTAAAATCGCAAGCTAGCGACCCTAAAAATGTAAAATCTCCCTACTGTGGGAGGGGGGATACCCCCCTCCCACACCCTCCCCCTCGCTCCCTTCCAAGTAAACATTTATTTGGGCAAAAAAGAGAAAAAATAGAGCATGCAAGTATGCTTAAAATCGCAAGCTAGCAACCCTAAAAATGAAAAATCTCCCTACTGTGGGAGGGGGATACCCCCCTCCCACACCCTCCCCCTCGCTCGCTTCGCTCGCTTCCAAGTAAAAATTTATTTGGGCAAAAAAGAGAAAAAATAGAGCATGCAAGTATGCTTAAAATCGCAAGCTAGCAACCCTAAAAATGAAAAATCTCCCTACTGTGGGAGGGGGGATACCCCCCTCCCCCCTCGCTCCCTTCCAAGTAAACATTTATTTGGGCAAAAAAGAGAAAAAATAGAGCATGCAAGTATGCTTAAAATCGCAAGCTAGCAACCCTAAAAATGAAAAATCTCCCTACTGTGGGAGGGGGGATACCCCCCTCCCACACCCCCCCCCCTCGCTCCCTTCCAAGTAAACATTTATTTGGGCAAAAAAGAGAAAAAATAGAGCATGCAAGTATGCTTAAAATCGCAAGCTAGCAACCCTAAAAATGAAAAATCTCCCTACTGTGGGAGGGGGGATACCCCCCTCCCCCCTCGCTCCCTTCCAAGTAAACATTTATTTGGGCAAAAAAGAGAAAAAATAGAGCATGCAAGTATGCTTAAAATCGCAAGCTAGCAACCCTAAAAATGAAAAATCTCCCTACTGTGGGAGGGGGGATACCCCCCCCCCTCGCTCCCTTCCAAGTAAACATTTATTTGGGCAAAAAAGAGAAAAAAATAGAGCATGCAAGTATGCTTAAAATCGCAAGCTAGCAACCCTAAAAATGAAAAATCTCCCTACTGTGGGAGGGGGGATACCCCCCTCCCCCCTCGCTCCCTTCCAAGTAAACATTTATTTGGGCAAAAAAGAGAAAAAATAGAGCATGCAAGTATGCTTAAAATCGCAAGCTAGCAACCCTAAAAATGAAAAATCTCCCTACTGTGGGAGGGGGGATACCCCCCTCCCACACCCCCCTCCTCGCTCGCTTCGCTCGCTCGGGCTCGGTCTCTACGCTCCCTCGCAATACCCAGCTCAGCCCCTCAAACCCCTCCCTTGGAAAAAAGCTAGATCCGCCCCTGCGTGATACATCTTCTTTGCAAATCCCTCCTTTATTATTTGATTTGGGGCGGGAATAGGTATTACCGGGGGGGGGGGGGAGGGGAATCAGATTTTTTTTTGACGGGGGTGTGCCTCAGTCAACGCCGAAATGGGGGTCCAAAGAAGCGAAAAACACCGGGGGTATTACACAAACGATGAGGGAAGACACTGGAAGAGAGAGAGAGAGAGAGAGACTACACTGGGTAGATCATAACGAAAGAAGTTGACAGACCAAGGAGTTATCACAGAACTTGGACAGACCATACAATGTAGAAGATCTGCACATAGGCCATACATGTTATTATCCCAAGGAGTTATCACAGAACACACAGAATCGCATTTAGCGCATGCAGTATGTTTTGGCCAGTTCAGTAACTGACCTGGCCAAAACATACTGCCAGTCCAGTGCTATAGCTCGTGCACGTGCACGGCTTGCGTATATAACCTAGTCTGACAGTCAGTCCTGATGTTTGTGCGTATGATGATCTTCGTTATGTAAGGCTGTGTAAATTTACATATCCATTTCTATTTTCTTACACTCTCTGTTTTTGGTTGTACTTAATGTTGTAATCACTCATTGATAACAGACACTGATTCGCCTATAGTTCCAGCTTGTCAAAAGATTTGCCAAACTGGAAAAGCGAACGCCTGTGAGAACGAGACTAGACCTTGATATGAGCATAATGATCCAAGGGCATCGTCATTTCTGTTCCACTTTCGGGTTTTTTTTTTCGGGGGGGGGGGGGGGGTAGGCCTATGTCATCCACTTTTTGTAAGCGACAAATATTTTCGACTACCATCCCACCCTAACATTTTCTATAGTCTAACAAGTCATTTTTTAGCCTTTTTGGCCGCTCATTATAGTAAGTTTTTTGCCGCGTGCATATATAGGCCTATATACATAGGCCCTATACTCCTCAAAACTGACCCATGCAACTGGGTAAATTTTTTTACTCTTGCCGTTAATCAATCCCTTTAATTTCTCCTTCAATTATTTTTTGAAACATTGATTTATTCATTATTTTGTCTGGTCATGATATTCCATTCCATGATGCCACATTGTCTGGTGCCTGGGAGAATATGAGAGCTATACACTTTCTCTCATATTCTCCCATGCAGGCACCAGACCATGTGGCATCACTACATAAACATTCGACCCATTCCCTGACATTTATTAGGCGACAAGTATGTCAAGCATACGTCAAGTCCATTAGTAGTCCTTTATTTGTAGGTTCGAGTATACCTCAAATAAATCATAATTTGTTGCAGTTTGATAACTTGAATCATGCGAGTTGCAAGAACACAAAAATCATGTTTCTGCCACACTTTCCGGATATCAGATGCTCCGACTGTACGGTGCTACATGTACTTTCCATTTGTATTCTTTTACGTAACAATGTATATAAAAAGTTCACGTTCATGGGTATAATTATCAACTTCCTGTCTTACTTTTTTTCGGTGAGCTATGGGCCCTGAATGTTATGTAACGGTGAAACAATAGATATACACTAATCTTCAACCCGAGTGATCATCCACACAAGATTTTGTATTCAATATAGAGTGGAGATAAGCGGAACTTGCACGCTTTGTCTTTGCCTTTCTTCAATTTTTGTTTACGATATATATATTACTGAGAATACTACAAACGAAAAAAAAAAGGTTATAATAAGCGTGTCTGATAGGCTTTGTAGCCCACATCCTAACATCTGTAAAAAAAAAAAAAAAAAAAAGTCAAAATGGATTCCAGTTCAGAGGGGGAAGATGAATTTCAGCGGTACTACATGGACGTATCGCCTGATGTCTTATCTGATGTCTCGCCTGATGTGTCATCGGTAAGTAGGCCTACCATCATTATCATAAATACAAGGAAGATGTAGCAAGAGGAGGGGCGTCATGGACCAAAGATTAGAAGAGAAAACAAAGGAGATTAGGAGAAATAAATGAAAAAGAATTAGAGGAAGTGTGTGTGGGAGAGCGAGAGAAATAAAGATAAAGAAAAAATATGTTTGCCAGCCAAAAACATATTCATGTATTCATATATAACTATATATAGCTAACTCGGCACTAGGGCGAACTCGACCTTGGCGGAAAATCGCCGCGGAGTGAGCCCAGATAGAGTTAAAGTGATCGCAAACAATTGCGTTGAATTTCGCATTTAATTACACATTTCAAAACACTTAAATTCAAATTATTTGATATCAATGTGTAAAATGATTAGCAAAGAAGTAATGTTGATAATTTCAAGAAGTAAAATTATGCAAAACATGAAATTTAAGGCTAAAAAGGGTACGGTGCGTAGCGTGGAGTTCAACTCTTGAAACATAGTCACCGCGCAGTGCCGAGTTCGCCCTAGTGCCGAGTTAGCCCGACCCCATATATAATTTATCTTTTTTTTTTCAATTACAAAAGAGTTGCCAGTGTTGTTATATTAGACCATAAATTTCTTTCATATAATTCAAATGATCAAACTTTTAAGCTTGTTAATCTTTGCTTAGAATAAATTAGCAGAGGGGTTTTAACGACGCAAGTACATTACCATTTTTGTTTGGTATCTTTTCATAGTTTGCACAAGAGACAGAACGTGGTTCAATTCAAAACCCACTTGTTCTCTCAGGACCGCTCATCCTAAAAGTTGGTTAATTGTAGTCTTCACAATGCCAGGCCTGCAGTTGCTATGTCGGGCAATCATTGTACATGTATACTGCCGAGATAAAGTAATTAGGAGGGTGCATGAGCAGCGACGGGCGCAATTTATCATTGGCGCAAATATGGTTCTCAGTTTATTTATTTTTTAAATTTACTAGCCATGAGTGCATCTCTTATCCACTTATGGTGTTTGTGGTTGGTGGGGGGGGGGGGGGGGGGGGGGGGGGTTGTCTCATGTCAATCACCTATCTGAAGATTTTGAATAAATGAATATATTTATTAAATAACAATCATTCTTGGGATGGAAAGTGTGGTAAATTGGCCGAAAGATCGATAACTCCCGTCCCCCTGTTAAGAAATTATACTGCTATTGAACGCAGCGGATGAATCATACATATATTATCAATACAAAATATTGCACTTCCATACATAGGTGGAGGAATATGATGATACGGTGACGAACTGAGTCACTATGTATGATTTTTTTTTTTGGGGGGGGGGGGGGGGGCTACGCTATGCAGAATTTTTTTAAAACAAACAATAAAAAGAGTAAAACCCCTTTGTTCGTTGACATTTTCCCCAAAACCCCCCACCAGTACGCCAGTGGCCATGTGCCTTTGAATGCTTTGCTTCGAGAAAGGTTCGGGCAACGATCTCAAATTTTGGAGCAATTAAAAAAACTGAAGGTGGGTTAATTATGTGGTGGAGCACACGCCCCTCCAAATCAAGAGCACATATCCCAACAACCCCCCCCCCCCCCCCCCCCTGTATGTTCGCAGCGATATGTTTGAGGATATTTTTTTTCTTTGGTGCGCCACAAGCAGCCAGCATGGCTATATATATTCTAGAGCCTTACGCATCTTTTGATTTACCCTTTTTTTACCATCGAATTCAAATTCAATGCTTCAAATTCGATTGACTTGTGTATTGTTGCAACACATTACGTAAATGGAAGTCTATGTACGCGAACATACGAATCTACAAAAGCCTATAATTTCAAAACTGTTTTAGATAGAAGTATGAGACTTTAGCTTATTCATTATGGCAGAGCTAGATTCGCCCTCGCCCCCCCCCCCCCCGGTCGGCTTAGAGGTGACCCAAATAGCCCGGTCTTTTTAGATTTGGAAATGGGGAGGGGCGCGCAGACGGTGTACTGACATTTGCTCTGGGCTTTATTTTATCTAAGCTGTAGGGTTAGGGTTATATTTGGGTTGGGGTTTTGTGCCTGTTTGAGGTTATGGTATTGACCGCGGAGCATAAATCGTACAACCGCGCAGACGGCACATACGATATGGGGGGGGGGGGGGGGGGGCTTAGTCGGCATTTTCTTAGTTATTGTTATTTGAATAAGTATTGCAATATGCCCATATATTTCCCTACAAAAGGGGGCGAGCCTCTTAGCCTCCGCAGGACATCGAAAAGGCCCTTCAACATGCAGGAACATAATATTATGACTTTTTATCTACAGATACTAACAAAAAAACTGACAGAAAAATAAGTCAACATAAAGTCATGTAAATAATACGGTAAATCGCGTGTATATTTTCTTTTCAGAAGTAGATTTCATCTTTAAATTTTTGCTTCACTTACAGGTCGTCGAAGACGATATACCAGGACCATCAGGTCAGCAGGAGCAATGGCAAACTAACCGAAATACTGGACAGAAACCAGAAGAAATAATAGGAGGCAAAGCGACAAGACAGACGGGCGAAAAAGCGAAGGACAAGACAGAGAGAAAGGCCAAAGGAAAGAAGGGCGGAAAAGCGAAAGACAAGACGGAAGGAAAGACGGGAGGAAAGACCAAAGAAAAGACGGGCGGAAAAGCAAAAGACAAGACGGGAGGTAAAGCAAAAGGAAAGACGGGCGGAAAAGCAAAAGACAAGACGGGAGGAAAAGCGAAAGAGAAGACGGGAGGAAAAGCGAAAGGAAAGACGCGAGGAACAGCGAAAGAAAAGACAGCACGAAAGGCGAAAGGAAAGGGGACAGCAAGAACCAAGAAGTTTACAAAGGGAGGAGTAACAGGCCAAATTCCCTCTCATGTTGCAGCCAGGAGAGAAGAACGAATAGTAGAGCTAAGGGTAAGACTAGCGTGTTCAAATTATTACTTTGAATGAGTTGGGGAAGAGTCATATGACATAAAATAAATCTCACTGAGGCATTGTGAAGAACAAGTCAGTTCAACCTACCAATACATATCATTGACCAACTCGGTTAATGACCTTGTATTTGTTTATTTCTGATTGTCTTATCACTCTATGTATATAAAGCCTTTCCGCAATATTACACTTCTATTAATTTGTTCACTAGAGTTAAAAGAAAATGCACACACAAATAATTTATCCACCAAAAGATTTTACATTTATAAAGCCTGCTCCCAACATATCACCCAAAGTCAAACATGGACCCTGTTCCATATAACTTGTTATCAATGGCAAGTTACAAGCTGGTATATGCTACTGAAATAGTGCCGAGAGCAAATTTGTCATAGGATTCTGGAATTTGTTATTGATAACAAGCTTATGAAACAGGGCCCAGAACTTGCAAAGTCACAAACAAACATCTCTGATCAGTCACTCTTCACTACAAGATATGTTCATCAATGCTAAAGACAGACACAAGAAATGATATTTACATGATATGGATCACTTTAATTTCAGAGATTAATCATGGGGTTAGACCTGGAGAGGATGCGTGACGTGCTACTGAATGTCGTCGAGAGGGAGAGTGGCCTCGTTCTGGATTTGCTCAATTGTCCCCCCCCCCCCCCCCCCCCCCCCCCCAAGAGAACCTCCCACCAAGCACAGAGCCAGGGTGGTGTGTTTGTGGAAACTGCAGGCCAATGCAAAGGGATATTGAAGCACTCTGCTGTGGCTTGATGCCAGAGAATTGCCTTTCACGGTCACAGGTCAGTATTCGAAAAATTCATATGACATGAGAGGTCATTAACAAAGCGGTAATGTAATACTTTGTCGTTGAAATTTATCATATCCCCTTCAATCCAAAACGGAACTATCTATATCCATATTGAAAGGGACATCACATTTAATAAGAAGACATCTTTATATTAATAACATGTAATGTCGAAGCATACTTTTGTTTGAACATTCATTCAAAGCAACTTATACAGTTTTTGTCAATAATACCATAAATAAATCCCATAGAGCTGCAGTTTCTCTGGCTGAAATTTTCGTAACTATGGCTATCTATGTACAACAATACCTCACAAAAAATGTAGTTTCACAATGAAAGTTATTTTGAAGAGCTCCAAATGTTTTAATTACAAATTTAAAAAAAATAGAAAAAAAAAAGAATTTATTGGTAATAAATAATATGTCTGAAGTGTAACACTGCATGAAATCTGAGATCTTTCCTTTATTGTCACACTCTTCTTGCATCTGCATTCAGGATAACTAGTGTACTAGTACTTGGGAACCATTTTCTTTTACTTTTGTTTACACATTTCATTCAAAGCAACTTATACAGTTTTTGTCAAACAAAACTTAAAAGTTTCCTAATAATAATAATGTAGCACTTTTTCCAAATAACATGGCTATAACATTTTTCATATAACACAGCTAACCACGGCTATCTATGTACAATACCCCATTGCAAATTAAAGTGTTACAATGAAAACATTTTGAAGAGCTTCAAATGCGTAACTTAAAAAATTACAGAAAAAATAAGAAAATGAAATTGGTATTTGGTAATATATATCATGTTTGAAGTGCAACGCTGCATGAAATATAAGATGCTTTCCTTTATTGCATTGTCGTAGGACAATGCCTTCTTTTCTTGCGCAATCTATATTCTTATTCTTCTTAGTCTTCCTCCTCAATTCCTATTCACATTACACGCAGTGTTTGTCTTTCCTATTTAGGCCCTTTCCTCTATCCCGATTCCTTCCAAATTTCGTAGGCATTTTCTCTACAGAACATGGCAATAGCATGTACATGAATGCAAGGTATTTCATTACCAGAATTTATGTATCAGACAACTTATCACAAGAAATTATTTCTAAAAGCAAGTCTCCTCTTTTTCTGTTTCTGTGTGCAGTATGTTCTGTCCATGATGGACCCCTTCTTTAATGGCCTTCAACGTAGACTATGGCGGAATTTGGAAAATCGAGAAGGGAATGACCAAGCACCTGGGGCAGAGCATAATAGGAGGAGGTGGCAGGTTTACAGGTCGTTCACTCTGTGGCAACATGGGAGACTAGGGCTTGGAAACAGGGTAGTCATCCCAAGCTGTGTGGTATGCCGGGTGAGAGATGAATACCCAGACCCCAACGATCACTACACTGGCTTCATCGCGGCAAACTTGTAGATACTGTAAAGAATATCCTATAACACCAAACGTCAAATTAATCTGTCCTTTCACTGCTTTCATGTGGAGAAGCGACTCTTTCTCCTTTGTTTGAGGTCTTCCATGGGTGGTGGTGGGACAGGGGCGATTCTTTCACGAATATATCTAGGATCGTTGGGCAGTGGGTCAGCGGCACGATAGAGTGGACGTTGGTCGGTCAATCTTCGATGAAGAATCTCCTCCATCATTGTTGGCACGTAAGAGTAGGTCTTAGGGACTCGAACCTCGAACATGACCCAATCTGAGGAATGTTTTGACCACTTGGATCTACACCTGTAGTAAATGAAAAATGAAATGATTATAATAATTACATGCATAGTATTTTTCTCAATAATGAGGGGTTTCATACAATACCACCTCACAAACTTTCTATCTGAAAGTACTGGAACAAGTCTTGCATATCATATCTGAATGGTTGTAAGGTGTATGAAAGCCTGTCATGCTGTTGTTATGCCAGCAATGGTGGAGGACACTTCATGTTGCCGATTGACCGACACTTGATCACTCTTTCAATAATGTAGCATTACTAAGTTTTAAATGTTCATTTTTACGTCACTTTTATTATATCTTGTTACCATTGTATTCTTTATAGTGCACATTACTTTTCATGCCATATGAATTTAAGTCATGTAACATTTATAAAGGACACAACATTGCCCGTATACAATAGTTTGTAGAATCAGTATTTGAGTAAATACCACAAGGGTGGATGGAAATGTGTATTACAAGAGTATGAATGTTCACATTTTCACTTATGTACTTGAACTGTGTACTTCTTATTGGAGCCAGTGGATGGGGTAGTTTGAAGACTTAAACTAGTACTTAAGTATTTTCCATCAATGTTGTTATATTGTTCTTATGTTCATTCCCATTTCTTGTCAATTCACCTTGCCACCTTGATAACTTATGTATAAGGATATTTTGTCTTCCTTGTTTCCATGTTGTTCAGGTAAAAACAGTGTATAAGTAGGGATTACTTCATTTGTGACTACTGATGCCCTTTCATCTTGCTTATGTATATAGTTAACCAAACACAATTTAATAAAGTCATTACTAAGAAACACATGATGCCTTTTTTTGAACTTATTTGGAAATGTCTTGCATTTCATCAATATTTTTAAAATGTATTGCGATGACTAATTCATCAAATGTGCAGAGGGGTTTTTCATCATTTCAGCTAAAATTGCACAATCATTTCTAAGAAATGATTACAGAGAAAGAATTAAAATTCCTTTTCATTTTTTAGACATGATGGAATGAATAATGATATGGTACATTTACTGAAGAAACACCCAGTTACAAAAGTAAAACAATTTGTGACCCGTTGGTTACAGATGTATGTTGAACCTATGATTGATACTTCCGCAAAGCATCCTTTTTAATTAATTTTAAACAAACACTTACACCGGTTTTCCTTCAGCGTCTCGAGCGATTGCTCTGTCTTTGTGTTTGCTATAATCCAGCATAGCCAGCATGTTCCTCGCACGGTATGCCCGATACCTAAATGTACAACAGATTGATACAAAACAAAAGTCTTTCAATGTTTTTTTTTTCCCAAAGCCAAACTGAATTGTCTACTATTTATTATATTTCATGTGCATGTTGGTTGTTATCATTCCCACAAAATATTAAGTAATAAGTTGATTCAACCAAATTATAGAAATATAACAAATTAGAACAAATAAAAGTTTAAAATTTCAAAATTACATTAATCAATGTCCATCATATTTTAAGGACGAGGGTGTCGTCAAGGAGACCCTTTATCGCCCTACCTTTTTTTACTTGTTAGCGAAATACTAGGAATTTTGATTAGGCGCTCCAATTCTATATCTGGTTTGTATTTAAATGGAAAAACAAGTAAACTCCTACAATACGCAGATGACACTCTTTTGACACTTAATGGTACAAAGGAAGAGTTACACTGTGCACTAAGTATTCTAGATGATTTTGAAAAAATGTCAAACCTTAAGATAAACATTACGAAAACTCAAGTGATATGGATTGGAAAAAATAGGGCCTGTAAGAAACAATTAATGCCAGAACACAAACTAAATTGGGTATCCGAAGGTTACTCGAGATACCTAGGAATAGACTTTTCGGTTAACTTGTTAGAAATGGTCAATCATAATTATTGTGAAAAAATTAAAGAAATAAAACGCCAAATTATGTCATGGTCAAAAAGAACCTTAACTGTCTTAGGGAGGATAACTGTAGTTAAAAGTTTGTTGGTACCAAAACTAAATTATTTGTTATTATCACTTCCAGAACCTAATTCTCAAATTATGATAGATATAAACCGTTCTTTTTATGCGTTTATCTGGGGTAACAAACCTGATAAGATAAGTAGAGAACAAATGTGTCAACTATACTCTGAAGGCGGAGTTAAAATGATTAATATTTTTATTCATGCCAAATCTCTAAAGATATCGTGGATTAGAAGATTTGTAAGTGATTCTCAGGTAAAAAATTACACTTTCCATATGTTTTATTCGTTCTTGCCTCAAAATTATTCTTTTCATTTGTATATGGGATCTATTTACTACAAAAACTTGGCAGACTTGACACCAAATCCATTTTGGAAAGAGGTTCTTTTAGCATGGTCAGACCTGGTGGAACTTTTTATCGAAAATATTGCATGTCAACCTCTTTGGAATAACCCCCAAATAAAAATGAATGGTAGAGTAATATACTTTAGGTCCTGGAGTGTAAAGGGAATACGTTTTGTGAATGACATTTTAGAACAAGACGGATCTTTTCTTTCATATTTTGATTTTCAACGTCGGTTTGACATACAAACAAACTTTCTCCAGTACTATGGTCTATGTAATGCTGTTCGGTCAGGTTTTGAAAAGAGTACACGTGTAATTCCAAAGGCCATAGAACCTATAATTCCTGAAGCTTTGCACCTTATAGTGAAAACAAAATCTGGTTGTTCCCATATTTATCAGTCTTTCTTAAAATACAAAGTCAAAGAATGTAAAAGTCTTATAAAGTGGAAAAAAATCTTAGATATTCAGGATGAACGATGGGGGTCATATTGTTTAATTCCTTTTCAATCAATAGATACCAATATGAGATGGTTCCAAATCAAGATTTTAAACAGAATATTATATATGAGAGATGCATTGTTGAAATTTGGTGTGGTAACTGATAAAAAATGCACCTTTTGTAATAACAGTGAAGAAACCATTATACACGTGTTTTGCTCTTGTCAGTACACGAATGTAATATGGTCTAAATTTGAGTACTGGGTACTTCATAATACTGGGGAAAAGGTTATACTTACAAATCAAAATAAGTTGTTTGGATTTTGCGGTATCAATAACAATGCACTAAACTGTATACTGATGGTTGTACGACGAGAAATATTTCATGCCAAATTACAAAATCAATTACCTTCATTTGAGAAAATTATATTAGCCGTAAAATGTTATTACGAAATGGAAAAATACATTTATCAAACGAATCTCAAAGAAAAGAAATTACTGAAGAAATGGTTTCTATTCAGAAAATGTTTTGAGAGTGTTGGCAGCGTGACAACATGAAAATGATCAATTTACTATGTATTGTTTTATATCATATGTATTGAAAAAAAGAAATCTTTATTTTTTCTCTGCCCTTAAGTTTGGGCCGTGATGTTCATTGTTATGCCATTGTTTACTCATTCTGTTGCACTATCCTGAATACGAAAGTATATGATTATTTGTATTTGTTGAATTTGTTTTTTGTAAATAAAGAACCCTGTGGAAGGGGGAAAAAAAAAAAAAAAAAAAAAAAAATATTTTAAGCTAAAGAAATATGCTGAGTAATAAGATATAGAGTAAACAAGATGAATGCGACTGCGTCTCCTATATGCCTCCGCCTAAATTCAGTTGATGGCTCAAACTGTTCTTGAAATATTGTGATAACCCGAATAAATAGCCTCTAATTAAATGTTAATTGACCTCTTTGACATTTGACCTTACACCTTATAATCCAAAAGTCTGATCACTTTATCTCCTAGTCATGAATACAAAATAGTTGAGATATGGTGATAACAAAAGTAAACAAGTGAATGAGTAAATTACGCAATGCGTAATAAATGTCCCCGCCGGAAGTGCAGATCTGTGGAAATTAACTATCCTGAACCTTAAAACTTCAGTGAAAAACTTTAGTGAATAAAATAATAATGTTACTGCATGCAAAAGAAGAGAATACCAACAATGCATGTATACAACTGAAATATAAAACATGAAAACATTATGAACCTTCAGCCATTTTGAATAAATTTGCATAAATTTGCATGAATAATGAATTTCAAAATTCTGTGTAGAAGTTTGGAAGCCCCCACCCAGCCCTATCAGATAAAACAATCGGAATCAAAATCCGATGTGAAATAGAGGAGAAGTAGCATTTTTCGTCAATTTTGAATAAATTTGCATAAATTTGCATAATTAATGAATTTCAAAATTCTGTGTAAAAGTTTGGAAGCCCCCACCCAGCCCTATCAGATAAAACAATCGGAATCAAAATCCGATGTGAAATAGAGGAGAAGTAGCATTTTTCGTCGATTTTGAATAAATTTGCATAAATTTGCATAATTAATGAATTTCAAAATTCTGTGTAGAAGTTTGGAAGCCCCCACCCAGCCCTATCAGATAAAACAATCGGAATCAAAATCCGATGTGAAATAGAGGAGAAGTAGCATTTTTCGTCAATTTTGAATAAATTTGCATAAATTTGCATAATTAATGAATTTCAAAATTCTGTGTAGAAGTTTGGAAGCCCCCACCCAGCCCTATCAGATAAAACAATCGGAATCAAAATCCGATGTGAAATAGAGGAGAAGTAGCATTTTTCGTCACTTTTGAATAAATTTGCATAAATTTGCATAATTAATGAATTTCAAAATTCTGTGTAGAAGTTTGGAAGCCCCCACCCAGCCCTATCAGATAAAACAATCGGAATCAAAATCGGCCAAGAAATGACGGAGAAGTAGCATTTTCTAACATTTGAGCACACACGGACAGACGGACGGACGGACGGACGGACGGACACACACACACACACACACACACACACACACACACACACACACGCACGCACACACGAACGGAGCCCGTTTCATAGTCCCCTCGCGAACTTCGTTCGGCGGGGACAAAAAACCTCAATTTCACATACACCTGTATAATGACCTCTATGACCTGTCACCTTTGACCTACGTGAACAAAAATGTAATCAGTTCACCTCACTATGGTGATGCATACTACTTCCAAGTTTGAAGTTAAAGGATCAAATGGTTCTTGAGATATCGCCAGAACAAGAAAGCGAGACGGACAGACTGACAACCTGAAAACATAATGCCTCCAGCACCATCTTCGGTGGCGGAGGCATGAAAAGGCCAAGCATGTATTCTTGTAATAAGACAAAGAGTTTAGAATATATATTCAAGATTATTTCTTACCCAAATGAGAATCGCTTGCTGCAATACATCAAAATGTGGCTGTGGAGAGATTCCAACTCGCCAGTGTGCCTGGGATAGCAGAAAACGAGGATCAACAACTACTACATTTAAATCTTTGAACAGGGCATTGGCAGTAATAAATCAAGGGGTATTATATGGCTTGTGATCCTTACTTACATTACATGAATCCTTCATGCATTGAAAGATTTCATCTTGTATTTCGTATTTTTTTCTAGGGAGTTGGAATGCCACTATTCTCATAATATGGTAATTTCACATGCAGTACCATCACAATTTTTTTTCTTCAAATTTAGGCACAACATCAAGCAATGTTTACATACAGTCCACTCCCATTATAATTGCATCGATACAACCAGATTTTGTTACAACGAGACACTTCTCTCAATCCCAATTTCAAACATGAGGACATGTTTCTAGTGCCTATGTGTTCAATATTACGCAATTTCGTGTTATTGAGGTAACTGGCTTGATCCCGAGCACCTCGTTATTCCGGGAGTGGGCTGTAGTATAAGAAGGTATATAAAATAATATATCCAATAAAAAAATGAAATTTTGCAAGATCCTCTTCTCTATGTTTCTGTTTTGCACTTGTTATTATAACAAGGTGTAAATTTAACTAGGGAATATCCTTGGTCCGGTAGAGTTTGTCAAAATGAGGTTTAACTGTTAGTCTGGGGAGCGTTTCATCAAGCGTTTTGTCAGTGATTTTAACCGACAGCTGTTATAAGCTACTGAAATCCTCGCATCTGATTGGCTGAGAACAAATTTGTCGGTAGAAATCACTGACAAAACGCTTGATGAAACGCTCCCCTGTTGTATTATATCATAAAATTTAATCCCCTGAATATAAAAAGACATTGCTACAAATGAAATAAATTCCTTGCTTTTAAATACTGCTACAAAAATTTCAGAGATGCTGAACATGATTCAACTTATCCTTACCTGAAATTGATGAATTTGACAAGCGTCTTCAGGAACCTCTTGTCAAGGACAATCTTGACCAAAGAGTCGTGGGCCTTTGTGCCGGACTTGAGCCACTCCTCCCTCTCCTCGATGTCCCCATGCTCGCAGTGAGGCACACCGCCTAGGCCCCCAGTAATGCTCGTACCTTCCGGAGTGCTGATCTGTCACATCCTCTGTCTCAACCTCTGTCACATCCTCAATGGGTTCCACTTCATACATTTCAGCACTGCAATGTAGATATAAATGTTGCAGTTATAAATGTACATAATAAGAGAGAAATGTATAGGACTTAAAATAGACACAAGACAAATACAACAGTCTCTCCTATGCCTCCAGCCTTAAAACCGGTAATTTAATAAATTGACCTCTGTGACCTTTATTCAAAAACCTACTTAGATCGTCTTCCTGTAGTGATACATACTGTCATAAAGTTTCAATTCCATATCTGAAATGGTTCTTAGGATATTGCGATAACAAGAAAGCAGATTGAACAGACGGACAACTCAAAAACATGATGCCTCTGCCACCACTTTTTGTGGGTGAAGGCATAAAGAGTTAAATCACAATTGATAAAGGGTCAGGTTTCTTTTCTGGATGGCAATGTTTCATCAACACACAAAGTTCAAATGACAGTTCTAATTGATTTGTAAAAAATAATCAAGGAAAAAATTTCATATTACATCTACTATCTTTTTTTTAAACTCAGGAAATATAAATATAAACACCTTATCTCTTTCTAAATTAAATATTCTTCTCCCAAATGCAGTCATTTCAAAAGATACACAGTTGATAATTTATCTATAAACATTGTGTAGAAAAAAAACATGTTTTTATCAATTAAGACCTTCATATACAATATGGCCTAATTGAGTCTAGAATATTAACTACATTATATTATAACAAATATCTTATTCACCATCATGCTACATCATTCACTAAGTGAAATTTTGTAAATTCAAATGATCAAAACATTTGGATAACATAGTTTACAAAAATTATTTCAATTTAAATACAATTGTATTTTCATTGAATTATTACATGTAGTTTTATTTCCAACCAACAAAAAAATTGACAAACCATGATAATTACAAAAATTTACTTTCTTGTCTGCATGAGATCTCCCTTGGTCTTGGAGCTTCAGGATAAAACAAAGAACAAAAAATGTAATGCGAATGCAGCATGTATGCAACACACATAATAATGAACATGACACATACAAGCAAAATAAATAAAATATATGTTTGATTGAAATAAAAGTCATGGATAACAAGTTAATACCTACATTTGTAGGTTTATATAGTTACATGTACATAAGAGCCTAGACTAGAGATCGATGTGGAGTTGGATAGATCCCAAGGGATAGGGTTAGGGTTAGTCTGAGAAATTTGAAGGTGAGAGCGGCTTTGGAAGTTCGGATATAAATTTATTGCGTTTTGAATTGTTAGATTTCTCAAAATTTCACATGAATTTGTTCGAATTCTTTAAAATACGGGACAAAATGGCGTCCTGGGGAGGGCCAATACAAGACGCGGGAGAAATGGGCGTCCCGGGTCACCTTGTCTTAGAGGGGTGTAAACTTTTTCAGTAGGGTCTATTACCCAATAATGCATGCCTAGCCCTCATCCTCGAATTCATTCATTGTAGATGACCCAACATTTATACTTTGATAATTATGGACTGTACGAAAAGTTGTCGTGGGAAATAAGTATGACCAGTTGGTGCCCAATGTCTGCGCATACGTATGGATCCATTTATACATGTACAAGCTTATCTGAAGATAAAGTATGGATCTAACGTTAGGCCTAGAACTACGCAATTCTTATCAAACAAAACACTCCACGTCCAAAACCACAAACTTTCCACTTTCGCTAAAAAAGCGGTAATCCAGGGTTTTAGCACACTAAATTATTGTGGGTCACTAACTTCAGGTATGAGTGTGTACATAATGCGCAATAACTTTCAAAGGCAAGCAGAGCCGAAAGAAAGGAAAGGCTTTGAAAGGGGGATAACTGGCCGGGCCGACCAGTTAGGAAGGCCAGCCTTTTCATTCTCTTTACTTTACTTTAGTCTACTTCTCTAAATCTAATTTGCATTTGAAATGTATTCTGCATTAATGACTTTATGTACGCATTCATCAGTTCATGCCTGCAGTTAGCGACCAAATTTAATTTAGTCAGAGTCAGCTAAAACCAAGGATTACATAAGAGCGAGTCAAAATATTGAAAAAAGGGTCTTATTTCAGACATTTTTTGCAGAGGCCTCAAAATGTTGTCTTCTTCATCAAACCCCCAGCGTGAAAATTAATGACTGCATGTGCAGACTTGGCCTTGGCTTGGGCACCATTGACATTTTTTCAATGTCAAAATGACACGTCTGCCACTTCATTTCTTCATCATTCATGTTCTTGTAAAAGTCTGTCACCATACTAGACCGAAAAATCAGTCTTTTTCGTTCGGGGATATGCTTCACTGAGACTACGTCTGGCTTCGGGGAATCCCTCTCCTGTCTAGGAGAACCTCAAAAGTCAGAAAATGTTATAAAACTCCTCCAAACAGACACTCACACTTATGCGAGGTTATTGGAGATAACCTCGCACTCTGAACCTTCATACCGTGAGCAATTGCCTCCCATAGCAAGTGTGTGACATCTTGCACATACATGTATGTGGGCAGGAGAGGATCAAGATCACCGACCAAAAACAGCCTGAAAATTTCACTTGATCAAGATGATAAAAATCCTATCAAAGGAATTGGCATGAAATTACTATTAGATAATCTATCATTCTAAAATGTAGAAGGAAGTATTTTAGGAAAATTTTGCTGATTTTTGGGACAGGCCAAAATTGACACAGCTCCATTAAAGTGATGGTCCCGTGAGTGCCAAACAGACAGATTTTTCTGGCTATAACCATACTTACTATATAGTTTTTGCTCTAATTTTGATTAGATTTTTTTTGCACACTTGGTATGGCTAGAGTGGCCGTGCAGTGCCCATGTCTGCGCACACGCGTAACTGCGCGATTCTGATAAAACAGAACATGCAGAACACGCAACGAGCACAAACTTTTTTATCCTTTTTATAGCAATCAGTATTCATGCAAAAAACGAGTCAAAATGATGTAAAAAGGTCTTATTTCAGATATTTTATTCTCAAGCCTCAAAATGTTGTCTGTCACGTCAAAACTCCTGAACTGCGTGTAAAATGAATGAGTGCGCAGACATGGGCACCTTTGTTTTTTTAACGCTGAAATGACACGGCCGCCGTTTCTTGTGAAAATGGCATTGTTCTTGCTCCAATTTTGATGAGATTATTTGCAAACTTACTCTTTAGAATATCAGGAATGATATAAAACTAAGCATTAGAGGAATATTGGAGAAATTCTTGTTCATTTTCAGGTCAAATCTTAGGTGCGCAGACATAGCCTATGTCATAGGGCTCCCCATCATACTCTACTCTAGTTTGGAATTATCAGGAATAATATGAAATAAAGTTTTCTTGTTAAATTTGTCATTTAAGTAGATCTAACGTTAGACAGAAATAACCGTCTGTTATGGGGAAATCTTGACATTTATCAATCTTCCCCATGTAATTGTAAGTTACGGAGGTCTAGTGTTAGTAGTGGAGCCAGACGTAGACGATACAGAGAGAATGAAGCTTTTTGTCTAATCTAACGTAAGACCTAGTAATATTAGGTGCGCAGACATATTGTTAGGGCTCCCCATCATAAAATTAGAGCTAATTAGACCGCGACCGTCGGCCTATACAAGCAGAGACAAGAAGAGAGAGAGAGAGTGCAGTGTCAAGTGTAACTCGGTTACTTACATGTACGATTCAATGACCAGTACAGCTGCCTCTCCCGTCGAATGCAAATTCTCTTTTTTGGCAATCATCTGCAGCTCATCAATGTATTGCATCTTCAGCCATACCGGCTTATGTGTACTCTCGTACCTTAGCCGCTTCAATTTGCGAGAAAGTTTTTGTGCCGAAGCACTTTGCTTTCGTTTGGGCATGATGGCGATCGCGAAGACTGAGAAAGAAAACCAAGTAGCGGGAGCTACGCTCCTTGAAACTGGCGACCAATAAGCCAGCGACCAATAAGAGGATTATGATGTCGTCAAAATCTCCAATCAAAAAGGAAAAAGAAAATTTTCCGGATCTCCATTGGCGATAAAGTCAATGGGAATGAAGGACTAGATTGGAAGGCTTTTAAAACTATTGTATGACATTTTAACTAAATCATGACCTATATGAGATTAAAGCTGTGTAGTTGCTCTATACTCTCATATATGTCACATGCCGAAACTTTTTGTATGGGTCTTACTGTTTTAAAGTGAAATCAAAGCTCAAAACGGCATACCGGAGGTCTTATCTGCACAATATACGCAAAAAATACAAATGTCGTTTTTAAATTTGAAGCCATTTAAAACCACCGTATGACATTTTAACTAAATAATGACCTATATGAGATTAAAGCTGAATAGTTGCTCTTCACTCTCATATATGTCACATGCCGAAACTTTTTGTTTGGATCTTACTGTTTTAAATTGAAATCAGGTCTCAAAACAGCATACCGGAGGTCTTATCCGCATACTACACACGGAAATGGACGAAATGCGTTTTTAACTTTCATGGCTTTTAAAACTATCGTATGACATTTTAACTAAATCATGATTCATATGAGGTTAAAGCTGAATAGTTGCTCTTTACTCTCATATATGTCACATGCTGAAACTTTTTGTCTGGATCTTACTGTTTTAAATTGAAATCAGGGCTCAAAACAGCACACCGGAGGTCTTATCCGCATACTACACACGGAAATGGACGAAATGCGTTTTTAACTTGCATGGCTTTTAAAACTATCGTATGACATTTTAACTAAATAATGATTCATATGAGATTAAAGCTGAATAGTTGCTCTTTACTCTCATATAGGTCACATGCCGAAACTTTTTGTCTGGGTCTTACTGTTTTAAATTGAATTCAAGGCTCAAACTGGCATACCGGAGGTCATATCCGCACAATGTAGCGGAAATGTACAGAATTCGTTTTTAATTTTGAAGCCTTTTAAAACTATCGTATGACATTTTAACTAAATAATGACCTATATGAGATTAAAGCTGAATAGTTGCTCTTCACTCTCATATATGTCACATGCCGAAACTTTTTGTTTGGATCTTACTGTTTTAAATTGAAATCAGGTCTCAAAACAGCATACCGGAGGTCTTATCCGCATACTACACACGGAAATGGACGAAATGCGTTTTTAACTTTCATGGCTTTTAAAACTATCGTATGACATTTTAACTAAATCATGATTCATATGAGGTTAAAGCTGAATAGTTGCTCTTTACTCTCATATATGTCACATGCTGAAACTTTTTGTCTGGATCTTACTGTTTTAAATTGAAATCAGGGCGCAAAACAGCATACCGGAGGTCTTATCCGCATACTACACACGGAAATGGACAAAATGCGTTTTTAACTTTCAAGGCTTTTAAAACTATCGTATGACATTTTAACTAAATAATGACCTATATGAGATTAAAGCTGAATAGTTGCTCTTTACTCTCATATATGTCACATGCTGAAACTTTTTGTCTGGATCTTACTGTTTTAAATTGAAATCAGGGCTCAAAACAGCACACCGGAGGTCTTATCCGCATACTACACACGGAAATGGACGAAATGCGTTTTTAACTTGCATGGCTTTTAAAACTATCGTATGACATTTTAACTAAATAATGATTTATATGAGATTGAAGCTGAATAGTTGCTCTTCACTCTCATATAGGTCACATGCCGAAACTTTTTGTCTGGGTCTTACTGTTTTAAATTGAATTCAAGGCTCAAACTGGCATACCGGAGGTCATATCCGCACAATGTAGCGGAAATGGACGAATTTCATTTTTAACTTTGAAGGCTTTTAAAACTATCGTATGACATTTTAACTAAATAATGACTTATATGAGATAAAAGCTGAATAGTTGTTCTTTACTCTCATATATGTCACATGCTGAAACTTTTTGTCTGGGTCTTATTGTTTTAAAGTGAAATTGGGGCTTAAAACCGCATACCGGGGGTCTTATCCGCATAGTACACACGGAAATGGCCGAAATTCGTTTTTAATTTTGAAGCCTTTTAAAACTATCGTATGACATTTTAACTAAATAATGATTTATATGAGGTTAAAGCTGAATAGTTGCTCTTTACTCTCATATATGTCACATGCCGAAACTTTTTGTCTGGGTCTTACTGTTCAGTGGCGGATCTACGGGGGGGGGGGGGAGGGGGTTAGGGGGTTTAAACCCCCCCCCCCCCCTTGGGCTGCCAAGTAAACATTTATTTGGGCAAAAAAGAGAAAAAATAGAGCATGCAAGTATGCTTAAAATCGCAAGCTAGCAACCCTAAAAATGTAAAATCTCCCTACTGTGGGAGGGGGGATACCCCCCTCCCCCCTCGCTCCCTTCCAAGTAAACATTTATTTGGGCAAAAAAGAGAAAAAATAGAGCATGCAAGTATGCTTAAAATCGCAAGCTAGCAACCCTAAAAATGAAAAATCTCCCTACTGTGGGAGGGGGGATACCCCCTCCCCCCTCGCTCCCTTCCCAGTAAACATTTATTTGGGCAAAAAAGAGAAAAAATAGAGCATGCAAGTATGCTTAAAATCGCAAGCTAGCAACCCTAAAAATGAAAAATCTCCCTACTGTGGGAGGGGGGATACCCCCCTCCCACACCCCCCCCTCGCTCGCTTCGCTCGCTCGGGCTCGGTCTCTACGCTCCCTCGCAATACCCAGCTCAGCCCCTTAAACCCCTCCCTTGGAAAAAAAGCTAGATCCGCCCCTGCTGTTTTAAATTGAATTCAAGGCTCAAACTGGCATACCGGAGGTCATATCCGCACAATATAGCGGAAATGGACGAATTTCATTTTTAACTTTGAAGGCTTTTAAAACTATCGTATGACATTTTAACTAAATCATGACCTATATGAGCTTAAAGCTGAATAGTTGTTCTTCACTCTCATATATGTCACATGCCGAAACTTTTTGTTTGGATCTTACTGTTTTAAATTGAAATCAGGTCTCAAAACAGCATACCGGAGGTCTTATCCGCATACTACACACGGAAATGGACGAAATGCGTTTTTAACTTTCATGGCTTTTAAAACTATCGTATGACATTTTAACTAAATCATGATTCATATGAGGTTAAAGCTGAATAGTTGCTCTTTACTCTCATATATGTCACATGCCGAAACTTTTTGTCTGGGCCTTACTGTTTTAAAATGAATTCAGGGCTGAAATCTGCGTTTTCTCCCTTTTCTTGTCATTCCTGGACAGAAAGCGTTTTTTTTTTTTCTTCTTCTTCTTCTTCTTCTTTTTTTTTTTTTTTTTTTTGGAGTGCTTGATCTGGGCATGCTAGGGCGTTGCAGGGATGCAAAAATTTTATAGGGGGGGGGGGTGGATGTCAAATCTTCTTTTGAGGGGAATATACCCCATCGATCCTTACGTCGGATCACTACGTTCCCTGGTGACAAGAAACGCCACTCTAGCAATATCTCTTTATTTTTGCCCACAGATGTCATGAATATCGAGAACATAATTCCCACTATTGCATTTTGGAATTTAAAATAAAGTAATTACAAACCTATATAGACATTTTTACTAGAGGGATAGAGCAGCTATAGTTTATTCAATAGGGACATGATTTTTAAATGCAATATTGCTCGGGAAGGGGATATATAAAAAGGTAAAATTGAGAAATCCCAAACACAAGTGGCGAAAATGAGAAATATTTTTAGCGAGGGGAGGAGCTGTGCAAAAGGGACAGAAAAACATAAGTGGTAGCGCGAATGGGGGAGGAGCAAAAACACCGTTACTAAGAAGGGAGTGGACATAAATGAATAACTCAATAAATCACTATCGCCGGTGGAAGCCAAATTAAATTAAGACGATAGTATAGGAACACTGGTCTACTGGAGGGGGGGGGGGGGGCTTGTGGGCGCTGCAGCGCTCCCCAAATGTCCACAACCCCCCCCCCCCAAAAAAAAAGAGTCTCTTATAACAACTAAATGGCCAAATTTTCTTAGTACTACCCCCTCCATTTTTGCATGCAAGAAATATTATTTTATTTTATTACAATTTTCTGGAAATAAGAAGAGGAACTTTATTCTCATTCCCAGGCCAAGGACACTTTACTTTAGGCCTTTACAATATCATGACATTTCTTTAAAAATGGAAGGATTAAGATAGTGAAATAAAGCAGAAGTGGCAATTCCAGGGGAGCTGGGACACATGTCCCCCAATTTTTTCCAAAACAAAAGGAGAAAATATAAAGTAAATAATAAATCAGGGCTACAGCACACTATAGGCTCTTAAGTGCTCTGGAACAAAGTTTTACTATTCAAAAATTGAAAAAAAAAAAAATCTTCTTGTTCGGTCGCTACACTTCCCATAATATACAATAACTTTCAAATAAAGAAAATATGTAACCAGGTACATAGGAAGAAAGGGAAAAAATTGTTAAGATTTAGTAATTTTGTCTCAAAGTTGAATATTGTCGTAAGATAAGAAAAATGGTGGATATTAAGCTTAGATTTGCCTGTTTCATCAAAGGTGCTCTTAGATGCAAAGCTTCAAAGTACGAAACATAATTTTTTCTCGCGGGAAGCTACAATGCGATATTTTTTTGGGCAATTCCAAGCAAACAGAACATGAACCCCAAAATTTCAAATCTGTCTGAACATATGAAATTTGGTGTCAAATTAATTGTAAATATCCAATTTTCACAATCTGATAAGATTTAGAGATTTAGACATGATCTTGAAATCATTAAATGATTGATCATTAATTGATTTATGATAAATTGTAAAAGAAGAGTAAAGGTCATATGACCTGTTTGCTAAAATACACTTGATATACAGAAATTTAAAATAACATAGTAACCAAGAATAGCATTTGTTTCTGTTCTGCATAATTTCTCATACTTCAGTAACCATGGAAACTTAAACTCCATAACCTGTCATTCTGTAACGCCCAAAACACATAATTTCAACTTATTTCATAAAAGGACGTTCATTTTGTTATGAAAGTTGATAGATAAATCAAGGTACCTAATACGTACAAAATGTATGTGCTTTTGGTGTGAAAAATATTTTAAACATAAATTATGATATGATTAATTATGTCATTCCGTGACAAAATAATATTACGGAATGACATTACATTCAGTTTTGTAAAAATTCAATCAACCCTGAACATATACATTAGTTCAGCTTAAAATATCAGACAATTATCAAATAAAGTAGAGATGATGAACTCACTTTTCAGTATGAAGATTATATGAAATTTGATAATTTTGATATTTTGTGTTTTGTGTACAAAAAAATGGGGGAAATGGTGTTTTTTGTCTTTCTTTCCTCTATAGCTTTGGTTTTATTGTATTTTAGACCTAACATTATCGATCTAGATGATAGTATCAAATAGAACAAATCATATGATGAAATTTATGAATATTGAAAAAAAAAATAGAATACTTAAGAAATCCATAAACAATGAAAAACATGCAATATAAAGTAGAATGTAATGATTCAATCTATCTGAATGTCTTTTCAAGCTTCCCAGAAGCCCTTTTTTTATAAATCAATACTCTTCACTATTTTTTAAAAATCAAATTGTTAACAAATATAAGAATTTTTGAATAAAATTAGCATAAATTATAAAATCTGTGAACTTTGAGAGAGCTGTTTTTAACAGATATCTTAGGTCATCAAAAATTATCAAATCATTTGCTCAATCTGTTTTTCAAACTGTTTTAACTACTTATTTACATAATATGAATTATATACTATATATTTCCCAATGACTTTCATAAGTCATTCCGTAACAATCATTCCGTAAAGCTGTTTCATTTCATATTTTGCATCATATTTCAAATATTTTCAAATAGATTTCCACGAACATGGTGACATATCAAAGCTAACATACTACAGAGTGCCACGGCAATCTTGAAAACTGGATACATATTCAAAATTCACAGTTTGAGTAATGCTTATTCTGGTTTAAAAGTCATGTCCTTTTTGTGTTTTTCCGTAAAGAATCAATAATTGAAATACTTAATGTCATAAATCTGATGATGAATGATTGACATGAAACTCAACAGTACCTCGTTTTTGTTTATTTTTGTACTATCCATTTGTAAAAAATAATTACGATATAAATAATATTCTTCTTTCAAACTTGAAAATTCTTTGAGAATGTCATTCCATAACGCTTGGAATTACCCTACAGCAAAATAAAACGTTGTGGCCCAAAAATCTTACCCCCCCCCCTCCCCGGTATCCGGTGACATAGGCGCCGGAAGTGGGGGGGGGGGGCAGGGGTCGCCCCCCCCCGAACGAAAAAGTGGGGGGGGGGGCAAAATGCATTTTCGCCCCCCCCATAAAAAAAAATCAGTAGTAAAGGAGTAAATTTGGAGGGGGAACCAAAAAGAAAATAAACAAAAATAAAACCTGAATTGAATCACATTGCAAATGTTATTCCATTCAAATAAAAGAAGAGTATGAGCCCTTGAAAGGTGAGCCCCCTTGAATGTTTGCCCCCCCCCCCCCCCCCCCCAATCCCAAACTGCTTCCGGCGCGCCTGTCCGGTGATATGCCCTGAAGGTTAAACTTTCTTTTTCTTTTTACTTTACTCGCGCCCAACCTCTTGGTGACTTCCTTCTCTGATTACTCCCCCCCCCAAAAAAAAACAACAACAACAAAACAAAACAAAACAAAACAAAACAAAATAAAACAAAACAAAACCGTAAAACAAGATTTGAAAGGGAAAAAAAAACTGTCCTCCCTTCTATACTTTAAGCCCCCTGTGATTGCGTCCTTTCTCCTTTTGCTCCTACTGAATTCTGTTTTGGATTTTGAAAATTCAAATCCCTTTCTTATTATTTCAATTTACCTCAACTTCTAAGATTTTTAGGATTTATCTACTCAACACTGCGTAAAACTGCTAATATGCTATAGTTTAAAGCCAGATTTCAATTTGCTACAGTAAGAAGCAGAAAAAAAAAATCCTTCGGTATCTGACATACATGGGCCGCGGAACCGGGGGCTGCAGCCCCTCCCCACACACACACACACACACACACACACACTTTTTGGAGTAGACACGTTCCATAAAATCTCGGCAAAAAAGTTCGGAAATTGTCATTAATGAGTGAAATCAAATCAGCCCCCCAACCCCCAGTCCCACTTTCAAAAGCCGCTCCGCGGCCCCTAATTTTTGAGAGTGTAAGAGGTTAAATTTGTTCATGTTCTTAGTACTTGAAGTTGTAAAGAGAAATTCTTCAACATTTAACTTAATATGTATTCCATTATTTATTTATAATTTCATACAATGCTCTTCACGACAGTCAAAGTTATAAAACAATTTATGTCCAACTTGATTTTACTTTCGATTCAACACTGTGCGGAAAACAGCGAAAATGCCGGTTTCCATGTGCACTGTGCGGATAAGACCTTCGGTATACTGTTTTGAGCCCTGATTTCACTTTAAAACAGTAAGACCCAGACAAAAAGTTTCGGCATGTGACATATATGAGAGTGAAGAGCAACTATTCAGCTTTTATCTCATATAGGTCATTATTTAGTTAAAATGTCATACGATAGTTTTAAAAGGCTTCAAAATTAAAAACGAATTTTGTACATTTCCGCTATATTGTGCGGATATGACCTCCGGTATGCCAGTTTGAGCCTTGAATTCAATTTAAAACAGTAAGACCCAGACAAAAAGTTTCGCCATGTGACATATATGAGAGTAAAGAACAACTATTCAGCTTTAACCTCATATAAATCATTATTTAGTTAAAATGTCATACGATAGTTTTAAAAGCCTTCAAAGTTAAAAACGCAATTTGTCCATTTCCGTGTGTAGTATGCGGATAAGACCTCCGGTATGCTGTTTTGAGCCCTGATTTCAATTTAAAACAGTAAGATCCAGACAAAAAGTTTCAGCATGTGACATATATGAGAGTAAAGAGCAACTATTCAGCTTTAACCTCATATGAATCATGATTTAGTTAAAATGTCATACGATAGTTTTAAAAGCCATGAAAGTTAAAAACGCATTTCGTCCATTTCCGTGTGTAGTATGCGGATAAGACCTCCGGTATGCTGTTTTGAGACCTGATTTCAATTTAAAACAGTAAGATCCAGACAAAAAGTTTCGGCATGTGACATATATGAGAGTGAAGAGCAACTATTCAGCTTTAATCTCATATAGGTCATTATTTAGTTAAAATGTCATACGATAGTTTTAAAAGGCTTCAAAATTAAAAACGAATTCTGTACATTTCCGCTACATTGTGCGGATATGACCTCCGGTATGCCAGTTTGAGCCTTGAATTCAATTTAAAACAGTAAGACCCAGACAAAAAGTTTCGGCATGTGACCTATATGAGAGTGAAGAGCAACTATTCAGCTTCAATCTCATATAAATCATTATTTAGTTAAAATGTCATACGATAGTTTTAAAAGCCTTGAAAGTTAAAAACGCATTTTGTCTATTTCCGTGTGTAGTATGCGGATAAGACCTCCGGTATGCTGTTTTGAGCCCTGATTTCAATTTAAAACAGTAAGATCCAGACAAAAAGTTTCGGCATGTGACATATATGAGAGTAAAGAGCAACTATTCAGCTTTAATCTCATATAGGTCATTATTTAGTTAAAATGTCATACGATAGTTTTAAAAGCCTTGAAAGTTAAAAACGCATTTTGTCCATTTCCGTGTGTAGTATGCGGATAAGACCTCCGGTATGCTGTTTTGCGCCCTGATTTCAATTTAAAACAGTAAGATCCAGACAAAAAGTTTCAGCATGTGACATATATGAGAGTAAAGAGCAACTATTCAGCTTTAACCTCATATGAATCATGATTTAGTTAAAATGTCATACGATAGTTTTAAAAGCCATGAAAGTTAAAAACGCATTTCGTCCATTTCCGTGTGTAGTATGCGGATAAGACCTCCGCGCTGTTTTGCGCCCTGATTTCACTTTAAAACAGTAAGACCCGCACAAAAAGTTTCGACATGTGACCTATATGAGAGTAAAGAGCAACTATTCAGCTTTAATTTCATACAAATCATTATTTAGTTAAAATGTCATACGATAGTTTTAAAAGCCCTAAAATTAAAACAATCTGCGTACATTTTGGGGTGTATCAATTAAAAAGTAATCTCAACTTAAAAAGTCAAATCGAAATTTGTCAGCCCTGAAATTATATCAGAATAAAGAAAAATTATTCTGCTATAATATCACACACATTACTTTTACATTAGAGTGTCGAGTATTAATTTTTATCTCACTTTTACTATTTTTATCACCCATCTTACACTCTCATTTTGCGTTGGAACATTTGAAGACACCATAGCGCCATATCCTATTGTTTTCCGCGCTAGCAGACGCCGGAAGTCTTATTGGTCGCGGACCGGAAGTCTTATTGGTCGCTAAAAGTAGCCCAATGCGGAGCTATCGTTAACTAGCTCCATCGACTGCACTGAGCTGAGAAAATTCACTCGGCCATAGGCGCGCCAGCGCCAGCTTGCTAGCTAGGCGAAAGGTATGGCGATCGATCGCTAGCGCAAGTCGCTCGGCTTCTTCGCTGCGATGCAGCATCGATCTCCACCCAAGCACCACCAGCGCTTGGCGATTTCAGATTTATGATGGACTAAATAAAGTCTAAAGACAAGTCTGATCTGAAGCAGGTCTGAAGAAAATTTCTCATTGAAAATGCTAAAAAGTGGTTGTGTTTTACAATGCCTTAAAATAAAACAATACCAACATCATCTGAAACAAACACCTGTGACCTAAAGGCTAAATGGAAAGAAGAGATAGGGTCTAATTAATATGTTCATGGTTACTTATAAGTTATAGGCCCTAACTTTAGTTAGATTAGAACTTGGGTCTTAGACCGAAAAATCAGTCTATTTCGTTTGGGGATATGCTCCGCTGAGACTTCGTCTGGCTTCGCGGAATCCCTCTCCTACATAGACCGAAGTCTGCCATAAATAATACCGTCACTGACACATTAGTTTTTATTTCTGTTTTTATTAAAGTGACCCCAAGACAACAAACTTTGAATAACACATTTCGATTCTATGGCTACTTTTGTATTGCAATATGTAACTTTCAAAGATTAATTTCACAACCATTTTTGCTGAATTTGTTGTGAGGAAGGAATACATGCCAGCTAGTATTCCACAATACCCCCTTTCTTTACAAATGCAGTTTTGCTCTCGTCAATAAAGGGGGTATTTTTGAAGGTTGTTATTTGTAACCTTCTCGCAAGAAAAGGAAAGATGGTTGTGAAAGTACCGGTATCACTTTTTAAAAATGACATTGCCTTACAAATATAGCCGTGAAATAAAAATGTATTACCCAAAGTTAGAGATATTAGGTTCATTTGAAAGAAGTACTTCGGTCCAGAAATATCTTGCTTTCAATAGAAGGAGAAAAATCAGACAAACGGATAAAAAAAAGTTTAAAGAAAATTGGACAATAAATAACAGAGTTATGAATATTTCAATGACAGTAAAAAAGAATGAATTTTTATGCAAATTATCATTCTGTCATGTGTTTCTGTCACATGTTATGACGTATGATGGTCACTTCTCACCTATTGTCTATATTTATTTTGTTCGCATTATAATGAGGACAATCATTATGCTTGTTGATACAGTGGAAACTCGTTATAAAGAGATTCCTGATATAACAAGGTAATTTTGCTTCTAGCTCTTTTTATTCTTTCATTGTTTTTTTTTCATCCTGATATAACAAGATTCCTGATATAACAAGGTAATTTTCATGGTCCCAAGGACCTCATTATAACAAGTTTTCACTGTAGCCTATATAGGCATACTCTTGATGAGGTGTTTGAAAGCTCACATTTATTGAAGTTCTGTTTTTATAATTGGAGCTTCCAAAGAAATCGCTCTAAAGAGGTTAAACCAAACCCATGGGAAAAATCAACCGTTGGCTCAACATAACTACCTGTATAACGTTGAGCCAACATTGGTCCGAAACCAAGAAGACGTTGACTCCACTAGATATTGATCATCTATACAGTGTTCAAAAAATTGATTCTGCCCCCTACAGAAAAGCGTTTTAATGTGCTCATTACTTAATTTTAACCACGCATTTAAGGTTATTTTGATAGTTTTCTCCTTCGTAGGCATTAGTGGAGATGTCATTGAGAAATTTATTTGAAATTTATTCTTCCGTGAAGTTTTGATGAGGTAATAGAGCTGTTGTACACAGAGGTTACTTGTAAAATATTTGGAGTGATTACTATGGAGGGTGCATTTAAAATTGAATACATGTATTCTTTTCAGTTAAAATGTGATATTTTGCATACTTTCTTTTCTATTCTGTTGTATAGGGGGTCGCAGAAAACGTCACAGATTTCCTGATTTTCTTGATCGATTATAATTTGTTGAAAACTTTAAAAATTGATACCTTCCTTATTTCTTATTCCTCAAACTTTTACCAATCAGATTTTCTTATTTGTCTGATTTTATTAAGAACAAGTTATCTTTTATGGTGGACTTCCCCTTTAATCATATGAGGTTTACAGACCTGTAAATTCCTCTATTTCAACGTTTGACATTGTATCTCAGCCCAGCAAAAGTTGTGGTCGATTTCTACAGCCTGGATGCATTAGGATACATGCAGAAGATGCACATTTGGTTGGGAAAAGATAGCGCTAATATTACTAAAGTAGTCATATGAGTAGTTGAATTGGCAGAAAGGGATGGAACAAACTTTATGAACATGGTATACTTGTCTAATTTTCTAACCAGAATGTTAGTATGATACAAATTTCCATAGTTTCTTTTTGTTTTTGTTATATCATGTTCAGGAATTCCTGTGTCTTATGTTTATTTCTTGTGATATACAGGTATGTTTGATAAGTGCAACTGAAAAACTTCATGATTGGTCTGGGAATAGTTTTGAAAATAACATTGAAACTGGTTGGAACATATTGATTCCCTGCTTCTGTTGGTGTTCTTACAAATAAAAATTAAAAAAATCAATGTTTTAATATTCAATTGTTTCTCTTCATCATTTTATTGCGTACACTTACTCTAAGGGTGTTGGGAATCGAAGGGAGGGAGTAGGAATATAATAACAGTCGCAATGCTTATTTAGACTGATGATAGTGATGATGATGCTGAAAAATATGAAGAGATTTGATGAAGTTGTTGTTGATGGACTGGTGATATGAAGAAAGTATTGATAGTGGTGGTGATACAGTGACAGTAATGATAGTGGTGGTGATAAGAGGATAGATTGTTTGTGGAGATATGATGATAGGAATGATAATCATGGTGATCATGATAAGATGAGAGTTGTGAAATGATAGTAATGATGTTCATGGTCGTGTATGGTAATCTAATAAAAGTAATGATGGTAGTGATGATTGGTTGATATTAGTTGTGATGGTGGTGGTGGTGGTGGTGGTACGTGATGAGGAAGACATATATGGCTGGCAATGATAAAGTGAACATCATGTTTTAAAAATAAATCAATTTAAACAATACTAAAACAATTTTGTACATGCATGGACTGGGAGAATGAATTGCTGTTTGTTTAATATAGCACATCTTTTGTTTTTTTAAATGGCGATTCAAAATGCCTTTATAAAGCTAATTAAATTAATCTAATCTAGAGATAATTATCGATCAAAATCGATGATTACTCTCCCCCCTTTCTCTCCCCTCCCCCCCCCCCTGTCTCCCTCCCATCTCTCTCTCTCTCTCTCTCTCTCTCTCTCTCTCTTTTTATGGATTTAAGCTTACATTATTATTCATTTGCTTTTTATGCGCTGTGAATATATATCATCGTTTCATATTGCCAAATGTATATTATTTGTTTTAAATATAGGCCCATTTGTAAAATGTATTTTAGCCAGTGGTTGCAATCGAACAGTGTTAACCATGAATAAATAAATAAATAAATTAGTACATCAATATCTCAGACAAATTAAGAGTACATACATGTATGTATATTAAGGTAACATCTGGATTCTTTCTTCATCTTGGATGTTAGTGCATGGGAATATAATCATAGATCTAGATCTACGTGAACTTGAACTAAAAAGGAGCCCATAATACGACTTTCTGAATCATTTTTTTAAATCCAATATTAAGCCCATAAGGCCTAAGCACAGTCATTGTGAAGTTGGAGAAGGATTAACCCAAATTAACCCATTAGTGTATCCATATTACCCAAGACCCAATAAACAAACATTTTAATTTCAGTTGTCCATTTCGAATCTGATGCTGCCACTGTACTGTGTACATATGCCAAACGATGCGCGATGTCGATGGCAATGTTATAGTGGCGATAATAATACATGTATAACTCTGTGGAACACACACAAAGTTGGAACACACACAAAGTTGCACAAGTCCACGCGCATGCGTAAAAAAACCATCTAGTACACTGATAGTCTTTGCTCAAGTGGCAATATTGGCAATTCCGACGCGTTAGGGTTACGGGAAAAAAAATCGCTTCCAGCCCGTACAGAAATAGGGGTCCGTTCATTGTACGGTATTCTGTGATAGAGGGAGGTATGCCAACCGTAAGAGTTCTATAGGGCACACATAAGTAATTCATCCGCTCGTAATGCATGCCGGTGAGGCGGAGCAAAGATGA
The DNA here is from genome assembly GCA_025618425.1 of Heliocidaris tuberculata. Lineage (NCBI taxonomy): Eukaryota > Metazoa > Echinodermata > Echinoidea > Camarodonta > Echinometridae > Heliocidaris > Heliocidaris tuberculata. Next base: position 40,685,357 of record CM046842.1, on the reverse strand, counting down.
TTTGAAATTAATTGATTAGAAATATTCATATAAAATTGATTCATTGTTCTTAGTAAATTTAAAAAGCGTAAATGGTGTTTAATAAACATACTCTTTCCAATTTGAGACCTTAGCTGAAGTTGGCTAGCCTTTTATTATTTTTAAAGGATTTATTTTATCACTGGTGCACTTCCACTGTTTCAATGTGCGAATGGGCGGAAATTTCGGCTAGCCTTGTTTCAGCCTAAATATCTTTTTTCATCGCTGGGAAAGTGCTCAAATGAGGTACTTCATTTGGGAGATTTTTATATTTTGTCTCTGTTCTGTGAATTTAAACGATTTATACCCAGGGGTTTTCAAAATATGATTTTTAGATAACCTTCGTTATAACACGTAAGTGAATGGGGCCGTGAATTACTTATGTGAGCCCTATAGCGAACCTAGCCCAGCGTTGTTATGGAAATGTCGTCTGCTTTTGTTGGTCTGGGGTTGCTTTTAAACTGATGTAGATTCCTCTTTTTGGATGCTGAACTGCTTAAAGTATCATTTTGAGGTAAGTTGGGAACCAACACTAATAAAAGCATGCAACATTTGTCTAGTTTAACGTTATATCTTGTATGACGCTCGCCGCTAGTTCGAAATCTAACTTAATGCTGATGAAAGTAGATCTCACGATATCGTTAGATCTAAATTCTAACGTTAACGTTAGATCCGCTGTGCTTCGTCTAAGTTAGTACATATACACAGTAAGTAATGACAGCCAATTTCTGGTTGTATAGAATTCAAATAGAATTGATTTTAATCATATTTCTCAAAACGAACTGACATGTTAAGTTAGATTTAAACAGCTGCAAACTAAAAAGAACTATTTCACCCTTGTTTTTGAAACACAGTTCATATGGCATGGATGGTCAGGAATTGGTAGGATCTAAATTAAACGATATCGAATGAAGTTGGAGTTAGACCAAGTCCTACAACAAACGTCATAGGCATAGCTACGCCTGTAGGCCTACATCGCCAAATTTGATTTGAATTGTTAAATTAATTTGCACCACTGAAATATGGCACGGTTCATCTTTTCTAAAGAGGAGTGGTGCATGCACATGTCTATAGTGAGATTCTGGAGAAAAAAACGAAAAAGAGTTGGGGAAATGGCTGTTGGCTCTTCACAGGGCCGGGCGAAAATACAAATCGGGCCATGGAAAGGTAACGTTAGATGTTGTCATCCCAGGATGGTGTTTGCAAGACAGTGGCGCGTTCCACGCATCTGGGCTTGCCTATATGACGAATATTCATGGGTCATGAGACTTTCATAATTCATCTTCATCGATGCATCATATCTGAGCTTGAAGCATCACATATAAAACCTCAGAGCTTGCACGCTTCGCGCGGGAGGCCGAAGGGTGGGGACCCCTATGGGGGGGGGGGGGACCCCTCCTTGCCTGGGAAGCACGTAGATCTACGTTTCGCGTGCTCACAACCACCCCCCCCCCCACCCCCTAAAATGAAATCCTGGCTACGCGGTTGAGGTCTAGTTGTGATCTTCATATAATATAGACCTCTATTGATGAATATTTCTTCTCTAGTGTCCCTTTTGATAGTTGTTTGCCAAGTCCTCATTCCATTGTCTCTCGCTCTTTCGTATAGCTCCCGTAGTTATATTGCCGGTGAATCGCCTTGCCCTTGGCCTTGGAGACGAGAAGATAAGACCTGGAACTGTTCCTTGCTCGCCAGTAGTAGCCCCTCCTCGCATGGAGATCTCGAACGTGGCTTCGAACTAAGCTTCCTCCCACCAGCCAGAGCTACCCCTGCCGCTGCTGCCTTGTCAAGAATTGTGGCCCCTGGTCCACTGTTGGTAAGCTGAATTTCACTCGAACTTCTGTTCGCATGGTTTCTTGTGAAGGTTTTAATAATGCTTAGGACTAGCTAACACCAAAGGAATGATTCATACTCTCGGCTTTCTGTGTCCACTGGAAAACATGTGTCTTGTATTTCAAACATTTCGGGGGGGGGGGGGGGGGTGTCGCTTCAGAATCTAAGCTAGGATTTTCTGTCGATCAAAGTTATTCAGGTTCATTTTCCGCCTCAGAGGTTTGCCTGAGATAGGGAAATTTAAATTTATCAATTAGTCTATCACCATTACAAAACGCTTAACACGCCTCCCATTCGAGCCGGCTAGTTTCGCTCTCCTCGATCTCCCGTCAGACTCAGTCTCATTTTTAAAATCTCTCTCTCTCTCCCTCTCTCTTCCTGCCGCCGCCCCCCCCCCCCCCCTTCACACTCACATCATACAACATCCATGGATAATTATGCGAAACGTCTGTCCCCTATCTCCACTTCTATCCTTATAGACGGAATATAGTGCGAGAATATGAAGGAAAGGTGATTAGCAACCTTTTCTTTTATATTCTTTGTTTTTAAAAGACAAAGACAAAAATTTAAATTCTCTATTTTGATCCAACAGGTGCCATTCAACATCATCAATCGGCCGACACTTCATTCAGGGTGCAAAGGAAGCAGTATTCTCTACTAATTCTACAAGGAATCATACTCCCGCATCTACACGTCAATCGTCTTTTCATGCACGCAAATTGACAATAGTGAGTGATGTCACGGGGACCGTTCTCACTTGTCCGTCGTCATTACCCTTGATTAGATAATGAGAAATTGATATCAGTTTTATCAGTAGATGCAACTCTACTGTTTAGGGCTGAAATTATTCAGATTATAAAATTTTGACCTACTCTATAGGGCACACATAAGTAATTCATCCGCTCGTAATGCATGCCGGTGAGGTGGAGCAAAGATGATTTGAAATTAATTGATTAGAAATATTCATATAAAATTGATTCATTGTTCTTAGTAAATTTAAAAAGCGTAAATGGTGTTTAATAAACATACTCTTTCCAATTTGAGACCTTAGCTGAAGTTGGCTAGCCTTTTATTATTTTTAAAGGATTTATTTTATCACTGGTGCACTTCCACTGTTTCAATGTGCGAATGGGCGGAAATTTCGGCTAGCCTTGTTTCAGCCTAAATATCTTTTTTCATCGCTGGGAAAGTGCTCAAATGAGGTACTTCATTTGGGAGATTTTTATATTTTGTCTCTGTTCTGTGAATTTAAACGATTTATACCCAGGGGTTTTCAAAATATGATTTTTAGATAACCTTCGTTATAACACGTAAGTGAATGGGGCCATGAATTACTTATGTGAGCCCTTTAGGTGTTCTGTGGTACCCGATCCCGACATCATTTTTCAATCGTAAATATCTTGATATGTAAACGACCGATCAGCTTATAAAACTCAAGCGATTCCTGTCTGACCTAAAGGTTTGCAATTATGATTACAGCATTAGCTGGAACAGTGATTTTTTTTTCAATCCTGACAAAGTTAATCAATGCCTTTAATACAGTGACAACCCGGTTCCAGTAGTTATAGAAAATGAGGTTTTCCTTTCATTCTCCTTTGAATCATACGGAATTTTACAATTTATTTGACAGATCCGGATTGAGCAAAAGTCCCTCATTCCTTTTAAAACCAATCATCATGAGTTGACTTTGTTGTATTTTTTTTTTGTGAAGGTGGTGGGATGGGAAATCAATAAATAAACCCTTTCTCTCTCTCTCTCTCTCTCTCTCTCTCTCAAACACACACACCCACACCCACATCCACATTTAATTTCGTTCTTCGCTCTCGCATGCTGAGATATCTCTTTCTTTCTCCCTGCAATCCTTCCTCTCATTTTTCTCTATACTCCTCTCTCTCCATTTCGCACCAACCAACAAATTGTCCCCCTTCTCTCATTTTTTCTCTCTCTTTCTCTACTCAAATCTTGAAGAATATATTTAGAATAATGGTCATAGCTTAAAATTCTCCAATGGAAAGTGCCAGGGGATGAGGGGGGGGGGGGTGGGGAGTCTCTGCGTTTGCATTAATAAACTCGTCATCTCAAGTCAGTCCAGTAAATTGTTCTGAAAAAAAAGAGAAGAATTTGAACACACTTTGTATTTGCCTTTGTTTTTCATGAATGAAGAAGATGTTGAAAAAGGAGAAATCTCTAAAATGCAGACTTCGCCGTGCAAAGTTTGTAGCATCATATTCTACCTCAACAGATGCATCCGAGAAAAGGAAAGCGTTTCATCAAGTGTTTTGTCAGTGATTTTTACCGACAAATTTGCTCTCAGCCAATCAGATGCAAGAATTTTAGTAGCTTATAACAGATGTCGGTAAAAAATCGCTGACAAAACATTTGATGAAACGCTCCCCAGGGGCGGACTTGGATTGATATTAGATTGTGGAAGTTCGATGCTACCAGCCCACTCAAAAAATATACACATCAACCGGCCCTCAGACCAGAAATCGGCCGGCTCTGTAGCCAGAATATAAAGTGGCCCTTGGGGAAAATCCCCTAAACTCCCCATGGCCAGTTTGCCCCTGTTCAAGAATGAGAAAAACAAGTTGATTTATTTGCTACCCTATCCCCCTTTTTTATCAATTCTTTTTGATTTTTTTTTATAGAATATTACATTTAACCTTTTAAACATTTGGCACATTCGACTTTAATATGATCACACATTAAAAGTTACTCAATTCGAATGAAGATTTGCACCTTGTGAAGATAAAACATTTTGGGCAATAATATTTTGTTCAGTAGTATTTTGTTTTGAAACATGACGTTGAACTTTTCACACTTTAAAAAAGAAGACGTTGAACATTGATTAAATGGTGTATTAGTAAATTATTAAGAATTCAACAATGTAATGATACATGCCCCTGTTTTATTGAGAACAGTCATGAATTACTACCAAATATTTTATTTTCAAAATGTGTCTATCTTAACTCTTTCAGTGCTGATGGCACGTATATCATTTTCATTCACCAATTGCTCGACCACAGGAAAGGTATGTGGTGGTCAATGTATATCAAAATTTTGAGCATAAATCAAGCATTCTAAATATATGATTATAATTATATGCTACCATGGAAAATTTCAGAGAAAATTTCACATTTTTGGAAAAGATATTACCTTATTTCAACATTAAACAAGAGTAAACAAATGAGAAACCAAAATATCATGGACAAAAAAGAAAGTCAAATGTAATTTTCAATCATTCTTATGTATAAAGTTGGGTAAAGTAATAATATTTGGTATCATACGAAATGGTCATAAAATTCCTACAAGTTTTGTACACAACATTTCGTGACATGATAGATGGTTAATGAAATGCAGACATTTGAAAAGTAAGCATTGATTACATTTTGGTAAAATTTTGAAGACAGCTAAACCCTTGGCACAGTAAGAGTTAAAATTTTCACAACGCCATAATTAAATGATAGTTTTCTTATAGTATTGAAGACTGAGAGCCTGTAAACTATTGCTTTCAGTGATCTCATCTAGGGTGCATGTATGATTATTTATTTTCTTTAGAGAAGATGGAAATTCATGATTTTTTCAGTACAGGGCGAATGGGAAAGGAGTTGCCATTTTTTGTTCGATTGATTACTACTTCAAAATATCATAACTTTCATATTTCTTATCGGATTTTGCTGAAACTTTCATTGATATGTTTATTTAAGATTTCGGCTTCTTTTAGTATAAATCAGGGTGGACTTTCCCTTTAATTATTAATGTATTTGGTTATTTCTCACCTAAAATGCTTTAATAATCATCAGCGTCAGTATCGACCTTGATATGCTTTCAATCTCTGTGTGCAAAGGATAATAAGGTTTGGTTTTAACTTAGATTAAAAGTGCCGAGAGTCATTATGCTATATAGGGTGGTCCAGGCATGGGGTGGGGGGGGGGGGGGGGGGGGGGGCTGGTTTTATGGCGGCACCGGTCCTATTAGTTGGAAGATATGAGAAAGAGCAAGGTCGTCGAGTGGGATTTAGTTGTGGAAGGGGGTGAAGTCAAGTTCCTTTTAAGTTGTTTGCCCTCTTCCTTTCTTTTCCCTTTTGGCAATTTGAATCAGTATAAATCACCCATCTGGCTACTATATTATATTCTATTCTTCCTCTCATTATTAGCCATTTGGTTCCCTTGCCATTCATTCTCTCTTTCTCTCTCTCTCTCTCTGACCCTTTCTACTGTGCAGATTTTAAATATTTTCTTCTACGTGACTCTATCTTCTCTCTGTTCAGTATCTACAACACTCTACCTTACCCCTCCCCACTCTCCCTCACTCGTTACGCCTCTCTCTCTCTCTCTCTCTGTCATTTTGTGCAGATACACCAGGTTTTCTCTCGCTCGACATCACTTTTTTAAAACTTTTCTTTTCAATTTTCCTTTTCTATACACTCACCCCTATCTTTCTTTCTCTTTCTCTTTCTCTCACTTTCTTTCTCTCTCTCTTTCTCTGTCCCTTCTTCTGCGAAGATTAAATCATGTTCCCTTGCCCTTGATTCCATCTTTTTAAGTTTCTTTTCAATGTTCCTTTCCCATGCACTCCTATCTCTCTCTCTGTCTTTCTGTCTCTCTTCATCTCTTCCACCCCTCTCTCTTTTGTGTCCCTTCTTTAATGCAGATTATACCATGTTCCCTTTCACTTGACTTCATCTTTTTCAAACCAGCTTAGGCATAGTAGTGAAACGTGATGGCAAGTAAAAACGTAGGGGAAAAAATAATTCAAAATCATAATTTTATTCCATAGACGCAAAACCAAAATGTAAGGATGCAGAATTAGTATTTAACTCCATCAACACTATTAAGGAAAATAATATGAAAACTTTTATTCAGATAAGTCTGATTATAAGTTTAGTGACCCAGAGAATACTGGCAATTTTGCTCTTCATGTCTTTCCCTCGTCTTTACGTGCCATTACGTTCTGTTAAGCTACCTTAATATCAGGGGGGTGTTTCATAAAGCTGTTCGTAAGTTACGAACGACTTTACGCACGACTGGTGATATGTTCTTGTGCTAAATGAGATATCCCAGATTTTCCCTGGTGTTTTAACATGTGGGACTGAATTTCCAATAACCCTAATCAATTTTGACAAATAATAAACTTTGCATTCGGATGCTTGTTTAACAGCAAGAATTTTAATCCACAAAGATCGGATTTCAACTTTAGCTGATGGGAATCAAAATGATTGAGAATCTGATTAGCATCCAAGAACAGGTACCAGTCATGCGTAAAGTCGTTCGTAACTTACGAACAGCTTTATGAAACACCCCCCAGGGTGGATTTCCCCTTTAATAAACATACAAAGATTCTGTATACAAACAATACAATTGTTCTCTGTTTATAAAGTAACACATCATTTTATGTAGCTGGTTGCAATTTAAGACCAGTACAATAACCAGTAGTCCATTAAAACTTAAAACTACATGCATATATATATACAAGGAAATAAATATGGAAGTATGCATCTCTGAAGAAATATAAATTGTATAAAAACATTTCTCTTGTTGTGATGAAACTGTTCTAATACTTTTTAAAATATTATTTTTGCTCAGCCGCATGTAATGGCGCACGTTTAGTATAAATGATCATTTTATAAATGTTCTCAAACTTTTCATAACCTGTAAATTTCGCCTGTTCAATGTCAGTACTTTATCTTATATAAGTGAAAATTGTGATCTCTATAAAAATGATCTCAATATGCAAGCATTGAGAACAAGTAAAAGTCAGGGTCCTTTCCTTTATCATATGACATACAAACTATTTCTGCCACTCATGATCAGGTGCATTTTAAACGTAATATTGCATTTTTTGTGGATTTACTTTATTTACATCTGATATGTTATCATATAACATTGATTCTCCCCTATCTACAATATTGCAATCTATCCTAGGCATGTACAGGATCAACAAAACTGGAACCCCTACTCAAACTACAAAAAAAGGCATTATATATGTACATCTTCTTATTTCCTGGCTCCTTCTCAACCAGTATTCTTCAGGCTAAAAGCTTTAAACATATTTGATATTCATACCTACCAAATTGCTATACTAATGTTTAAAAATCAAAGTGCAATATTACTCCATAATATCTCTTCATTGTTTCAGTTTGATAGGCATACATCCCTATAACACTCGATCGAGTTCAAAAATGCATTTCTTCAAAGTATCAAATGAACGCTCGTTGAACTTGATTCAACACCAAGGCCCTCGGGTATGGAATTCTTTAAACACCAGTATCACATCTTGCAATAACCTTACATCATTTAAATGTAAATTGAAATCCAGCTTGCTAGCTGGATATAATAATTAATTGCCGTAGTTGTTTGCGATGTTACCTCTCTACCCCCCCCCCCCCCACTCCTCACTATGTGATTGTATGTGTGACTTGATGTGTGGAAACGATGTGTTTGATTTGTAGTGTAAGACTGCAGGGTGTTACATCTATATTATCTCTTTTGTTCATTATGTCCGTATACATATTGAAGTTAGGGAGCTGCGCCAATTACAAACTCTGCTTTTAGTTCAGAATCCTTTTCTTTATTTTTATTTTATTGTACATGAAAGATACATTTCATTTTTTACTGTGATTTTTAATGATTGAGAAATAAATCGAATTGAATAAGTTTATAGGAATGACCGTAAGATGACGCTGTTGAAATTCTACCAGTTTAAGGCAACTTTAAACAAAACCTTTAAAGGTAACAGATAGTTTTGGGAGACCCTCAAAAACTTTTCGTGAGATTTCTTTGATTTTACTTAATAAAAAGCAGGGTACTAACATAACTAAGATGCTGTGAAGTTTTTCCTCCTCAAGTGAAATATTTACTGAATGAGAGGTGAAAAGTAATAAAAATCCCTGGCCCAAAAAAGAGGGGATGTAAATTCAAACAGCGGCCACACACACTACTCACATTAGGATTGCTGCGTGTATAGAATACGCTACACATTGTGCGAAGCGCTGGGTTTATTGTGCGGGGAACCTTCGGGCGGATATGGTCTTAGCGTTAGGCAGTGAAAAGCCGTTACCAAGCGTTTCTTACAGATATTTACACTAAAATTTATTCGAAATCGTGAATGGAATGTTAAATAATCTCGTACATGTGTCTTATGATATATGGAGAGTAGTATGTGACTATCTTAGATAAGTTTCTTGCCAGTATGATTTTTGCTACCGAGACTGTCTATGAGCTTTAATTAAATTCCAAAAGGAGTACAGTTCATTTCAAGGGGTCCATTTTCCTGCTAGCTTGACCTATTCTATGAGTGAGGTATCAGCGATGCTTTTCATTTTGGAGAAATGTAATTGTAAGGTAAAGGTACCTTGATCTTCTTGATAAGTGTCCTCTATAAAACGGATTAGATTTGTGCTTAAAGGAAACGTATTTTCAATAAAATAATGATCGTGACCAACACCTTATACTGATCGCTAGATACAAGAAGAGAACGCAGCTTCAAGAACAACAAAAATTTTCAAAAGAATACAAACGTGTGAAAATTAAAAGAAAATAAAAATCGGAAATGCAAACATCCTATCACTTATTAAAAAAGAAAGAAAGAAATGATGAATTGATTCAAGAATTTTGGTCTACGTGGATTTTCAATATTAGCAAGAAAATACAGAAGCATATTACTGTTTAGGTATCATAACATACATGTACATGTATATGCAAAACATCCAACATGGTACTCGAAATGACCAACTGCATGTCTTCAAGGTAACCTGATTAGTATAAAAATTCAGTCACTCCCATTTTCACTCAAAAATCAGTCACTGGTTTTACACACAAAAAGAAACTGTGGTAGCCTTTGTCAATGCAATCTATAAGAATAGGCCTATGTTTCTTCAGTTTTACTTGCGTGGAAGAACAAGTACCTTTCCAACCTTACCCGTCGCTTTGACAATAGCGACTGTTCCATCTGGGGAGACAGCCAAGATGAGGTCCTTACATGGGTGTGTCTCCTTGTCAATGAGTGTATCCACCAATGTGCCTTTCATGGTGTACCTTTGAAGGGTCACCTTGCCGTCTCTGTCCGACCAGAGGACGTAGAGGTGGTCCGTACTACAGGCGATCTTGACCTTCATCCAAGCGTCATTGTGGATTGATGCCTTCACCCTCCCTTCTAGATCCAGAATGCAGACTGTGGTAGGATCGTGGGTCACCACTAAGTGGTCAGGACGCAGATGAGATACGGCGATACCCGTAGGTGATATCTACACAGTTGGCATCGTCTTGATGTGACTAGCTCCTATCATCGCGTATGATGTCGACTTGTTGATTCCTTTTGTCAGAAAGATGGATGCAATCTTTGCTGTCGCTTGCTATTGTATCATTATGCCATACACCATGGTAAGGAAAAGGAAAAGGTTTGACTATTCTGTGCAAGGTACCTGTTAAAACGCTGGTCTTGTTGCCGATTGAGACAATGGCGAAACGGTTAGCAGACAAGTTGGCAAAACAATTGATGATGTCACAACTGAATTGGGAATAGAGCGGTTCCAAGCAAATGTTTTGCTGAATGTGTATAGGCCTATAGGGTGTCTGAAAACCGGGGTTGTGACTTGTGGATACTCCATGTACCTTTTTCAACTTTCCAACTTGATTTGTCGGCTATTAAGCTGCTCTGTTCCACTTGTGTAGTATAAGACATTGCCTGTGGGAAGGGATGACTCGTCGATGAAGACTGTTATTGGACCATTGTGCGTAAACTACTGATCATTCGGACCGTTGGTATAGACCACGCCAATGTCACTTTTATTTTTTACAGTATCAATAATCATGTGGATACTCCATGTACTGTTCAGCTACTATTTATCGACTATACCCACTGTGGCTGTTTTTGTGCAACGAAAATGCATTCGTCGAACAGACTCTTTGATACTGTTAAGCTTCCATTCATCGGGGTTATTTGCATTGGTCTGGTCCATTGCTTCTCGTAGGCTCTTGTACATGGATGCCATCCATACCAATCAAGTCCTCTGGATTTCCAAGCACACTTTCTGTCATCTGCGAACTCTTCAACCCGCGTTCTTTCATCCTCTGAGCTAATCGTCGAAGTTCTTGTATTTCATTTGATTTTTTCTTCAGAACCTGGTGATGATTGGCAACCAGAGCCTCTCCTTGCGATTGGATATGATCAATGTGCTTTTTAACGGCAGCTTCGATTTCTTGCTTCGTTTTCTCTTCCTGCTTACGTATGACCTCATCTACTTCGTCAAGTGAGGTAAAGAAGTGAGAAAACTTCTCTACCTGTGAGTTAACTTTGGAAAGTCGACTTGTCAATTCTTGACGCATCCTACCGCTGAAATCTGACAGAAAGTGACAACTATGTCCACTTTCCCGAGCATGGTCGAAAAGGGTGCAGTCGTGACATATTGGCTCTGAACAGGTCTCGCAGAATAGTTTTAGTTTTTCATCACAATGTTTTGGACAGAATACTACTTTCTGCTTAGGCCTGGTTGAAACCTTTCCACTGAGTATGTCTGAAAGCGTCGCCACAGTATGGCCTTGTGACAAGCGTAGCCCACTGTGGACTAACGAGCAGCGGGAGCACAGCACTTGCCCACATTCTAGGCAGAACTGAAATTGAGAATTTCCCCAAGATGACTCTTTGCATCCACATGTTTCACATTTATGGGTCGGACCAGTCATCTTTTGCTTTCTATTCTCATTTTCGGCGAGTAGCTCGACCAATCTAGCTGCTCTGAAATCAAGTCTCAATCCTTTCACTCCATCCCGGGGGAGGTTTGTTCTGTCTCGACACACCGAACAAGTGAGGTAATATCTATCTTTGATTTTGCATTGCAACAAACACTTCTCACAAAAACTATGAAGACATGACAGGATACGTGGACTGTCCAATCTGTTCAAGCAAATGGCACACACTACTTCCTCTGATAAAGCCGTGTCCAGTTGTAGCCCGGCCATTTTGATAAAATAATCAACTGTTTCTAATCATGTGTCTTCGGAAAATATCATCTATAATTTATAAAAGTCCGCATTACGCTAGCCGCATTGCACAGTGGTGATAGGCGAACACTGAAATGCAGTGGCTTTACAAGCTCTAATATATATCGATCAGTTTGGCAAAGAAGGAATTCTGCAAAGGAAACACGTACGCAGGAAGGAAAACAGGAAACAGCTCTGAAATGTTTGACGGCGTAATACGGGTGTCTCAAACTGAAAGAGATTCCAATTGGCAACATTAAAAAAAAGTACTCTACTTGCCTCCATGCCAATTCGTAGGCTATATAGTAGTATCCCTTGATTTCTTGTGAATTTCACTAGGATTGAAGCTGAAATTACGATGCCATTATTACTTTAGTAAGCCCTTGCCTTTTTCAAAGATTATACCATAGTCACAACGCCAAACCAACTCTACACCGACACCGAAGCGACAAAATCTTGGCCATCCAGGGCAATGTAATTGTTTCTACGGTCTTTGGTCGGGATGGTGTCGGTCTCGTTGTTGTGACTGGGGTATCAGAAAGAGAGCGCAATGAATAGCATGCGTTTACAATGAGCATTCTCAGTGAGTCAGTGTGAAATTCCTATCAGTTCTAGACTGCACTAGAAAGATGTTATGAAATTTCGGTGTGTTTTTGAGGCACCCCGTAATATAATTGCACAATGTTTTTCTGCTTCTATTGTTTTGTAACCAAAACAAAGTAATCTTCAGGAAACAGAAGCATTCATGGCCATATAAGAAAATTGGGTGTCTAGGTGCGATCGCACGTACCCCTCCCCCTTTATACCTAACCCCCTAAAAGAAAGTATACGTTTCACAATCGACATCCGTTTAACAATGTTTTGTCTTCTTTACTGGTGTCATTTCCATGATTTCTGTCAAATGTTGTATGGACCACTAGCGTAGTCAGGAGTGGGGGGGGGGGGGGGCAGAAAAAGGGTCATCCACGGAACGTAGGGGCAAACCTGTGTTTGTGTGAGGGGGTGTGGGGTTGTGTGCGTGAATGTGTTACTATGTGACTCTCTGATTTGGCGTGGGTCACCTAACATACTGTGCCCCCCCCCCCCCTTAGTTCAACAAGCCTGGCTACGTCAGTGCCATGAATCACGAGTGTTCTGGAAGCTATTTCATGCTGGAGCAATGTGGTATATTGGTGAAAGCTCTCGACTCCGATTTGAGAGCTACGGGGTTCGATCCTCGCTAAGTAATTACATCCTTTGAGAAGATGTTTTACCCATATTTGTCCCTCTAAACTAAGTTGTATTAAATGGCCACTGGCAATCCGGGGATAAAATTATAATTGCATGGCTCTCAATGATTCTGTATTTGGTTCTTTCTCACCTAAAATGTTTTAATAATCATCAGCGTAAGTTTCGACCCTGAAAAGCTTTACATCTGCGCGTGTAAGGGATACAGAGGCTTGATTCTCAACAAAGATTAAAAGTACTGAGAAGCATTGTGGTAGGGCATTGGTTTTGCTGCGACACCGGTCTTATTAGTTAGAAGAAATGAGAAAGAACAAGGTCATCGAGGGGGATTTGGTTGTGGAAGGAAGGTACCTGAGTTCTTTAAGTTGTATTCCCTGTTCCTTTCTTTTTCTCTCCCCGTACACTTTCATCATTTGATTCAGTATGGATCTTCCATTTGACTAGTCATTATTTTCTATACTTCCTCTGTCTTCGTTTATAGCCTTTTGGTCCCCTTGTCTTTCACTCTCTATCTCTCTGTCTCTCTGTCTGACCTTTTCTTCTACGCAAATGATAAATATTTTTTTCCATTTGACTCTGTCTTCTCTCTGTTCAATATTTGCACCCCTCTCCCTTACCCCTCCCCCTCTCTCTCTCTCTACGCTCCCCTCTCTCACTCTCTCTCTCTCTCTCGCTACGTCTCTCTCTCTTTCTGTCGCTTCCTTTAGTGCGGATATACCAGCTTTCCTTTTAATTGGCTGTTTCTTTCTTTCATTTTCAATGTTCCTTTCCCATGTACTCACCCCCCCCTCCTCCCTCCCTTCATGCCCCTTCTTCTGCGCAGAACATACCACGTTTTCTTTCACTTGACTCTGTTTCTTTCTTTCTTTTCAATTTCCCTTGCCTATGTACTCCTCTCTCTCCCTCTCTTCCTCACTCGCTCTCTCTCTCTCTCTCTTTCCCTCTATTCCATCCTCTCTCTTTTGTGTCCCTTCTCTAGCGCAGATTTTACCATGTTCTTTCTTTTTCAAATCAACTTATATCAGGGTGGATTTAACCTTTATCAAACAAACAAACATTGTACATACAAACATTATGATATATGTATAGATGTTTATAAAGTAACACATTATTTCATGTAGCTGGTTGCAATTCAACACCATTACAATAACAGTAGTCCTTTAATACTTCTACATGCATATACGAAGAAATATAATGGAATTATGCATCTCTGAAGAAATCTAAATTGTATGAAATACATTTTTCTTCTATTAATAATAAAACTATACAAATATTTGTTCTTCTTGTTGTTGCTAAGCAGCTTGTAAGTGCCATGTTAGATAAAGATGATCGTTTTATAAATGTTCTCAAACTTGTCATAACCTGTAAGTTTAGCATGTTCACTGTCAGTGCTTTATCTTACTTGAGTATCAAAGCAATGAAAATTAAGATCTCTATCAAATATGCTCTTAATGCATTCACTTAGAACAAATGTAACTCAAAGTATTTTCTTTTATCACTTGACATACGAAACATTTCACATCTAGTTTCTATGACAAAAAATCAAGTGCATTTTTAACATAATACAGTATTACAGTTTTATGGATGCACTTTGCTTACATCTGGTATAGTATATATATATATATATATATATATATATATATATATATATATATATCTAGCTATTTGTTTTACATCTTGCGTTTAATATACGATTTTCTGAATGAAAATATTCAGTAACTGAGAAGTGCGAGTGTATTTAAAATAAAAATATTAAAGAAATAGGTGTTTCTTATCAATTTTTATGCTAACATTTGTGTCAAAGGTCATGAACAATACTAGAAAAACATCTGAGGGAAAACATTTATTTTTTCAATTCTCCAATACTTGGTTTCATGCAGTCTATTAAATTTAGCTGTTAAATAACTGCACTTTTTACAATGTCGTACCACGACAATGTACTATTTCCGTTCGCGTTCTGCATCAAAAAAAAAAAAATTCTTATTACAATGTCGTAGACATTGTCTTGTTTCCGTTCGTGTTCTGCATTTATTTTCTTGATCTTCTGCCATCCGAAACCCATTGGTTTTGCACGTTGTGCTTGTGATCACTTTTTAGGTATTTTCCTGATGTCCATTTCCTTTCAAATTTCGTATGCATATTCCTTGACATGTGAAGTTGTGCACTGAACTCTTCATTTTTCGAAATCTTTCATGCATGACCGTCTAAACGCCATTTTGTCCGTTTTTTGGCCATTTTAATGCTTTTCTTTCTTCTTGCCTATCTCCACTATCCTACATCCTACAGACTTCTAACAAACTGCTCTAGATAGTCCAAGAGTTGTTCTTCAATTTTGTCAATTTAACATGCCCTTCAAAATTATTTTTGTATCTATTTTTTTTAAATAAATGTTTTTATTTTTTGCTTCTTCTCTCATCTTCTCTTATCATCTGTTTTCCAATGCATTCTTTATTTCTCACCTGTCATCTCCTCAACGGAATAGAAGATACGGACGACATTGTATGCACATCGTTCTGCAGTTCTAGTTTAGATATTATGTTCATTATGTTGATTTCATAGAATATATCCGTCGCCATTAAATATTTTGTGTTACGGAAAATTCACACAACAACGAATAATCTCATTGCATTCTTTTCTAAATTACAGCAAGTACAATGCTGATATACATGTATAAGTTTTCATAGCCCACAAAACAAGAATCTTGCAATACGATTGGTCCAAAAATGTCACATCTCAAAGGATAAAATTGCCTATCCTGGGCTGGCAGTCGTGGCTTATGTAAAAGACAATTACAAAGCTGGTACATAAATAGGAATATCTTTCGCTGATGACGCATAGACTTACACGCAAAAAGCCAATTTTTAAACTGTGTATCTGTATAATGAACCTGGTCGTGTATGTCTCATTGAGGCCTTTACGGCATCCGCGTTCTTGGAAACGAGTAAAAAGGGTTGTTTTTCACCATCAGAAAGGTAACTAGGGGATCTCATCTAGGGTATCAAAACAGGAAAATTCTGAAAAAGCGTTATCAAATTCACTAATAATGATGAGAAAACATCCTTGAAAAGGGTAGAAATTTGACAGTACATTCGAGAGCCTGTCAGGAGCAGCGAATCTGAAAATACACCATAAAAAAGAATCCAAAGAAGATTTTTTCTATTTTTTTTTTTCAATGAAGACATCATTCTGTAATGTGTTCCACAGTAAATAATTGTCTTCAACTCTTCCTTTTCTCCCAAAAAAGGGCCAAGAAGAACCAATCCTCGAATAGGGCGTACAATATTATGCAAGATCTAAATGAAAAGCTTTAAAATTAAAAAATGAGTACAGTTCATTTCAAGGGGCTTATGTTCCTGCCCTACAAACTAGCTTGACCTATTTGATGAGTGAAGTATTAGCGATACTTTTCATGGTTGAGAAACTTGACTGTCTAGGTAGAGGTACCTTGACCTAATTTTCCTAATTAAAACTGAAGAGATTTGTGCCTAAACTAAACACATTTTTAACAACACAATGCTCGTGACAAACACCTTATATCAATCGTGAAATACAAGAAGTAAACGCAGCTTCAAATACATCATAAATTTGTTAATGAATAAAAAGTGTGAAAGTTGTAAAATAAAAAAAGACGGAAATGCTAAATATTATCACTTGTTTTAAAAAATGAAATTATTCAAGCATTCTGGTCAATGTGGACTTGTAATAGGAACAAGATTACACAAAAGTATGTTGCTGTTTGGGGTTTACATTTACAAAACATCAAACATTTTACTTAAAATTAGCAGTTGTAGTCTTCAATGTAACCTGGTACGTATAAAATTCAGTCACGCCCATTTTCACTCGAAAATCATTCACTGGTTCAACACAGAAGAAGAAATTGTGGTAACTTTTGTCACTGCACATGCTGTATGTTAAGAATATGTTTCCTCACTCTTTACTTGCGTGGATGATGAAGGAGTACCTTACCATCCTTACCTGTCGCTTTGACAATAGCGACTGTTCCATCGGGGGAGACAGCTAGGATGAGGTCCTTGCATGGGTATGTCTCCTTGTGAATAATGGTATCCACCAAATGTGCCTTTCATGGTGTACCTTTGAAGGGTCACCTTACAGTCTTTGCCTAACCAGAGGACGAAGAGATGATCCGTACTTCACCCGACCTTGACCTTCACCCAAGCGTTCTTGTGGATTGATGCCTTCACCTTCCCTTTTAGATCCAGAATGCTCACTGTGGCAGGATCGTGGGTCACTACTATGTGGTTAGGACGCAGATGAGATACGGCGATACTCGTTGGTGATATCTGGCCAGTTGGTATCTCCTTGATGAGACTCCCATCATCGCGTATGATGTCGACTTGTCGATTCCTTCTGTCAGAAAGATAGATGTAGTCTTTGCTGTCGCTTGCAATACCCGTTATATGATGCGACCTTTCACATATTTTGTGCAAGGTATCTGTTAAAACGCTGACCCTGTTGTCGATTGAGACAATGGCGAAGCGGTTAGCAGACAAGGTAGCAAAGCTTTTTATGTTGTCATACTTGAGGTCTGGAATAGATCGGTTCCAAGCAAATGTTTCGCTGAATGGGTAGGAGGTAGCGGTTTGTCTGAAAACCGGACTTGTGACTTGTTGATACTCTGTGAACTTATTTTGAGTTTCCCATTTGTTTTGTCGGCTATAAACCTGCTCTGTTTCACTTGTGTAGTATAAGACCTTGTCTGTGGGAATGGGGGACTCGTTGGAGAGGACAGTTATTCGACCATTGTGCGTAAACTGTAGATCGTTCGGGCCTTCAGCACATACAAGGCCGATTTCACTCCCTTCTTTACAGTCGCAATATTGAAATACTTTGCTTACTTTGACTTCTGTTCCTGTGGAATGAAAATGCATTCGTCCAACAGACTCTTTAATACTCTTCATCTGCCATTCATCAGAGTTACTTGCAATGGTCTTGTCCATTGCTTCTCGGAGGCTCTTGTACATGGATGCCATACCAATCAAGTCATCTGGATTTCCAAGCACCCTTTCTGTCATCTGTGAACTCTTATCCCCGAGTTGTTTCATCTGTTTAGCAAAGTTTCTTTGTCCTTGTATTTCGTTTATTTTTTCCTTTAGAACCCGGTGATGATCGGCAACTTCAGCCTTTCCATGTGATTGAATACGATCGATGTGCTTTTTGACGGCAGCTTCGATTTCTTGCTTCATTTTCTCTTCCTGCTTACGTATGACATCATCTACTTCGTCAAGTGAGGTAATGAAGTGAGAAAACATCTCTACCTGCGAGTTAACTTTTGAAAGTCGACTTGTCAGTTCTTGACGCATCCTACCTTTGAAATCTGACAAAAAGTGACATTTATGTCCTCTTTCCCGAGCATGGTCGAAAAGTGTGCAGTCGTGACATATTGGTTCTGAACAGGTCTCGCAGAATAGCTTTAGTTTTTCATCACAATGTTTTGGACAGAACACTGCTTTCTCCTTAGGCCTGGTTGAAACCTTTCCACTGAGTATGTCTGAAAGCGTCGCTACAGTATGGTCATGTGACGAGCGTAGCCCACTGTGGACTAACGAGCAGCGGGAACATAGCACTTGTCCACATTCTAGGCAGAAATCAAACTGAGATTTTCCCCATGAAGACTCTTTTCTCCCACATGTTTCGCATTTATGAGTAGGACAAGTCAACTTTTCGTTTCGGATCTCATTTTCAGTCATTAAGTCGACCAATCTGGCTGCTCTGAAATCAAATCTTAATCCTTTCACCCCATCCGCGGGGAGTCTTGTAATGTCTTGACACACGGAACACGTGAGGTGATATCTATCATTGTTTTTGCATTTTAACAAACACTTCACACAAAAACTATGAAGACATGACAGGATACGTGGATTGTCCAATCTGCCGAAACAAATGGAACATTCAACTTCCTCTGATAATACTGTGGCCAGTTTGGGCCTGGCCACAGTTCTGCAATTGTCAACTGTTTCTTCTGTCTTCTGTGAAAACAGATAATTAATCGAACAATTTATAACAGTCCGCATTAAACTAGCCATATTGCAGAATAGCGGTAGACGAACAATGAAATGTAGTGGATTTACAGTCTCTAATATCTCTCTCTCTCGATCAGCTTGACAGAAAAGGAAATCTGCAAAGGATACACGTACGCAGGAAGGAACACCGAAAGCAGCTCATGAAATGCTCGTGGCCGTAATATGGTGTCTCAAAAATTGAATGAAATTTCAATTGGCAACATTAACAAGTGTTCATCCATCCTCCATGACAATTCGTAGGCTATGTTATAGTAGTATTCCTAGATTTCTTGTGAATTTCATAAGGAATTAAACAGAAACTACGAAGCTATGATTGTTTTAGTAACACCTTGTCTTTCAAAGGTTACAAAGAGAGCGCAATGAATAGCATACATGTACAATGAGCGTTCTCAGTGAATCAGTGTGAAATACCTATCAGTTCTAGAGTGTAATAGAAAGATGTCAGTATTCAAAATGTCGGTGCACTTTTGAGGCACCCCGTAATATCATTCTACAATGTTTTTCTACTTCATTGTTTTGTAACAATTGGTTTGTAATCCAAACAAGGTGATCTTCAGGAAACAAGCATTCATGGCCATTTTGGGTGTCTAGGTGCGATCGCACCCCTATTTTCAAACCTTACCCCCTAAAAGAAAAATACTTTCCTCAGGATATTTCTTATACAAGGTTTTGTCTTATGTACTGGTGTCATTTCTGTAAATTTTGCATGGATCAATAGCTTGTTCAGGAGGGGGGGGGGGGGGGGAGGGGGGGGGTGAGGACACCGGCCATCAGGTCATCCACAGAACTTAGTGGTCAAACATGTGTTTGTGTGTGTGTGAGTGTCTGTGTGTCTGTCTGTGCGTATGTGGATGTGTAACTATGTGACTCTGTGATTTGGCGTTTGTCCCCTAGGACCTCCCCCCCCCCCCCTTTGTTCAACAAGTCTTGCTACGCCAGTGCCGTGGATCACGAGTGTTCTGGAAGCTGTGTCATGCTGGAGCAATGTGGTATATTGGTGAAAGCTCTCGACTCCCATTTGAGAGCTACGGGGTTCGATCCTCGCTCGGTAATTGCATCCTTGGACAAGATGCTTTACCCATATTTGTCCCTCTCAGGCAAGGTGTATTAAATCGCCACGGGCAATGCAGGGGTAATGATAATTGAATGGTTCTCAGAATCTCAGTGATTCTGTATTTGATTATTTCTCACCTAAAATGCTTTTAATAATCATCAGGGTAAGTATCGACCCTAAAATAAGCTTTACATCTGTGTCATGTGTGTGTGTGTGTGTGCAAGGGATACAGAGGCTTGATTTCAAAGTGATAAGAGTCATTATGGTGTATAGGGCGGGTCCAGCCATTGAGGGAGACTGGGTTTTTTTTTTTGGCAGCACCAGTTCTTATAAGTTGGAAGAAATGAGAAAGAGCAAGGTCGTCGAGTTGGATTTGGTAATGGAAGGGTGCAATCAAGTTTCTATTAAGTTGGTTGCCCTCTCCCTTTCTTTTCCTCTCCCGCATACCCTTTAGGTCCTTCGATGCAGTATGATTCTTCCATATGACTATTACATTTCTATTATTCCTATTTCTCTCTCTCTCTCTGTTAGCCTTTTGGTCCCCTTGTCTTTCACACACACACACACACACACACACACACACACACACACTATCTCTCCCTTTGTTCCTTTCTACTGTGCAGATGATAAAAAATTTTTTTTCCATGTGACATTATCTTCTCTCTGTTCAATATCTGCACCCTTCCCTTAGCCCCCCCCCGTCTTTCTTTCTCTCTATGTATCCCCTCTCTCTCCCTCTTCCTCCTCTCTCTTTCTGTCCTTCGTCTGCGCATATGTATACTTTCACTTGACTCCATTTTCCCCTTTCCTCCCACTCCACTCTCCCCTTTACCGCCTTCCTCTTCCTATCTCTCTCCCCTCTCTCCTTGTTTCTATGCAGATAAAAAAACTTTTGTTTATATTGATTTCTAAAAATACAATCGTTTAAACCCTCTTTTTTTTATTAAAATTACATAATACTGTTTATTTTTTTTAATATACCTAATGTCCTTATCCTAGAAATAATTGTCATACAATCTCTGCTCCTCTTTTTTTAATGATTTAACTCCAAAATTCAAGTTTATTTACATAAAAAGTATAGTATTTATTTTCCCTTAACCACCGATACACGGATTACGCATACAGGCTTATAATTCTATATTCAAACTAAATAACTAATTAAAATAACATATAAATAAAAGAACATCTACCATACAGTTCACAATATACACGTAACGATAAAAATAACAAATAACCTGATACTTCACATTAGATCGCTGAAATAATATCTCAAGTATCTCGAAATAATACTTCATTCCCTTAAAAAACATTAAAAAAATAATATAGAAATTATTGGAAACTTTCTAACTTTTCAGCCGCGTTCATACGAGTACTTTTACCCCGATGGGTCCATTGGCATGATAGGCGGTTCTAACAGCCCGAATTGCATGGTTAGAGTAAGAAAATCTTGTCTTTCGTATTGACCTTAAGAATTGGTGGTTGGCAAAATTGATAGTCAATCAAATGATAGTACGTGTTGTAATAATAATAATAATTTGGTGTTATTTACTCATGGTAGCCACATAAGTATTAATACTGCTCTTCCTGCGGGCCCTGCAATTATTATTACCCCAGCCTTGACAGCTACCATTTACACCTGGGTCGAGAGGGACAAATGTGGGCAAAACACCTTGTCCAAGGATGTAAGCACCGATCAAGGATCAAATCCTGGACCTCTCGTATGAGAGTTAACCCTTTCATGACAGAAATTATTTAAGGGCTAAATTGAACTTTTTTTCTTCAAATTGGCAACAAAAATATTTTTCTTTTAATGCTACATGTTTTTTTTTTATAGATTGTAAAGTCTTTGAAAACAACATACACATAGTTGGCAACTTTGTCAAAAAGTTGAAAAATTGCCAAATTTTGACCAAAACAATGATTTTGAACCTCTCAATGTGTTGCCAATTTCAGGATTTTAAAGCTTATTCTCCTTTTAAAAATTCCTGGCATGAAACACAATATGGTCATGCAACAAAAATGGACACAGTGTGTGCAGAAATTGTTGCTCTTTCTAATCATGCTTCTGGTAAATTTTTAGTGCTCTGAATCAAAAGTTATCGAGCCAAACCACAAAATGTGGTCAATTGTCTCGAAAGGGTTAAGAACCTTCACCAATATGCTATAGTACTCACTCACATTAATAGACATTCCCATGTATTCCTATTAAAAGTTTACCTGCAATGTATGGAGTAACCACTTTTAGGTAAAGACCTTTTTTCTAATTGATAGCTAGATATTCAAGCTCAATACCGGTACTATCCTATTACACAAAACTTGCTGGTACATGTAATGTATTAAGGAGCCCCACCCCCATTTTTAAAATTCTTCTTTTGGATTGTTGACAAATAAACGTTCAAATTCAATGCATTTCTTGGACACAAATGTTTCATTCAACCACCAGAAACTTGGCCAAAACACTCCAAATTATATTTGCATTGTATATAACTTTTCTTTTCTAGTTGTACAAAAGCACTTGCCAAATGTTTGTATTTTACATATATATATATATATATATACAGTTGTGCTCAAAATCATTCATACCCCTTGCAAAATTGTATATTTTCCCATTTTTCCTAATATCAAATGTGAATTGGTTACTTGCACATCACTTGAATACATTTAGTTATCATCTAGAAACAGCAATCATTTGTAGACGATAACTAAATATATTCAAGTGATGTGCAAGTAACTCCAGTTCCCCTTTCATTTTTAGCAAAAATGCAACAATCTGCAATTTCGAAGGGATATGAATAATTTTGAGCACAACTGTTTATAGGGGTAATAATCCTATATTATAATAAGTCTCTTCTGAAAGCCCAAGTGAAGAAATAATCTTGTACTAAGAAAATATAACCCTCGAGTTCAAGAGAAGAAGAAAAAAAACAGGATGGTAATGCTATACATTAATTTCGAAACACTGAATGTATATTCGAAGATTATTATTCCTTTTTTTAAATCGGAATATTGGGTACAAAAATGCCCATTATAAGGGTAATTATGTGTCCGTTCAACTTTGGGGCAATTTTATGCCAAAGTCGGAAAATTTTGCTCAGTTTGTACTGGGAAGTGAACCTTATTGGGCAAAATATTACCAAAGGTAGGCATAATAATCAAAATGTTTGGGGAAAAAAAAATTGCCCCAAAGTAGAGCGGACACATACGTACACTCATATTTGACAATTTTCATCCACCACTTAAAAAAAAATGCTAAGAGTTCAGCAAGCTACACGATACGAATGTAATGCTGAGGGATAGAGGATACTGCTTTTCATACAATTTTAAATGTAATGTCCAATGTATTATATTATTGCAATATAGGAATAAGATGCGAATGACTCCTGGTAATAACCAGCCTATAGATTAAAATAACACTAGGAGATCTCGTACTCCTTTACTATTTTCATTATTACTATCAGCGGAATTTCCAGTGGGCTAGTTCATTGTTCATAGCCAGGTAACATACGGTTTATTAGACTTAGCTGCATGATTTGAGATGACAGCCGTTGGCAAACATTGCACGATACCGACAGCTACCCAAACAACAGAATAAATATTGATTAGTTCGACATTTCAACACCTACAAATTCAATACTTAGCAAAGGTTCTTACAGCATCATGTTAAAAGTATACTCCTCTCTCAAAACATAACCACAGCACCTAATATTCCCTAATCACTCGAGTTAAAAAGGTCAAGAATTAAAATCCCTTTTCCTAGGTTACGACAAATTATTTCAAGAAATATATCATAATAGCTTAAAATCATATATTTTTCAGTAAAAAATTTCCCTGTTGCTCTTACTCTTGATTTTTATAAAATACAATAAAATAATAAAATAAATAAAATAAATGAAATTGCATGAGATTTTCATTTAAAAAAATGATTAAATCATTTCCCAAACTGAAGTAAAAGTGCTGTGAGGACAACAGAATTGTGTGATGACATTTCCATCCTTCTCTAGACATACGGTACTGAATATCCACTAAGTATAGCAGGGATAAGTTTGTTTCGGAGTGGTAGTTCACGCTCAATATAGTGGAACCCACTCTAAATTGGGTGCATTCTAATACAGTTTGGAGTGAATACTGTGGATTGCGCTATTTTTAGCGTGCATTACCACTCCAAAATGAAGCGATTTCTAGTATGACTCCCTAAGGAGTGGATATCTTCTCCTGTATCTTTAGAGAGTATGGTTTACGGTGGTATACAGCGAGCAACCGTCGATTTCGTCCATCCTCTCGCTGTCGCGGCGGTTTCTCCCGACGTCGAGGCCAAGTCTAACTCTTGTACAAGTCGATATCGTCAACGATCTGTATAGGCAAAGAGAAAATACGGAGAAGGTGAGGAACCAATATAACAGGAATAGCGTACTCGCTGAACATACATGTATGGAACTCCACTCTTTTGAAGAGTCATGTTAGGGATCACTTTATTTTGTGTGGAAATCCACGCCTGATAGTGGAATCCACTCCAAAATGAGTCATTCTAACCACTACTTCGGAGTGGATACTACCATAATTTGAGATGGATTCTATTCTTTTGAGCTTGAGTGTCCACTTCAAAATGAGGTAATCCCCTACCATGACTCCTCAAAGGTTGTATGACACATGCTCCGGCGACAATAATTTCTCCTATGCCAATTTCCTGCACTATCCGAATTCTAAACTTTAACCTAGTTTGCAGGCACAAACCCTGGGCAGTCGTAAAAGAGTGTCTGCACTGTAAGACTACCATAGGCTATGTACTATAGCTGCTCCTGACACGACCAGTGGGTAGCTGGTTTATGCTTCTCTCAAGACACAATGATTTTCTGATAAAGTGTTACATTAGGGTGTGTGCTTGCAGACTGACTTTAACCCTTGACCCATCACACTTTACCTAACCCTAATCCTAACCCCAGTCTTAATGTAAAGCCCAGTGGCAACCCTAACCCTACATTTGTTGACGAAATTCAGCCCGGATCAATTCATTGTCGCCGGAGCAAATGTCGCCGGAGCACCGCCTCGGAAGGCAGATGAGATGCACTGGGCCGGGGAAGGGTGCTCGACATTTTTATCACTATCCTTTTGTCCCTTCACCTTTTCTCTCCCTCTCTCTTTCTCCCCCTCTCTTTCTTCAGTGGCTATTCGATGGAGGGGCGCATGAATGTACCCCAATTCAAGCCGCATCCCCCGCAACAAGAAGCAATAAATACCACATTGCCATTCACTTACACTTTTGAATTTGAATTAGAAAGGGGAAAGCAAAAACCACACTGCCTATACTTTCTACTTCACATCATGCATAAAAACACACAGAACATAAATTACCACCCACCCCCAAAAAAAAGGAGAATAACCACAACATCTAATCTTTCCCTGGGTAAAACCAAACATAATGTACATTGACAAGTAATAGGAAAAAAAAAATGCCCCGCACCCCCCCCCCCGGAAAAAAAAATGACTTCGCGTCCTTTGGCGTTGAATTACTGTCTAATTTTCATACGTCTATAATTATATACTACATTGTTCTGTCTCATTTATTCTCTCAAATACATGCATGTATATATTTGCGTCTAATCTTTCCTTTCTTTCAACCTTTCTTTTCATTTCATTTCATTTCCCCCCCCCTCCCTTTTTTCTTATTTCGTATATTTTTTTAGATATCTGATCTGAATCTGATTATTACAGTTTAGATGAATTTTGAAGAAAGGAAGTTCACATGAACCTCCAGGAAAACTCATCATCGATACTACCACATTTAGGAACAGCGCCAGCTATCATTATGAAAACTGTTACTATTCAACGTATTATCACATTGTCATTCACAATTTTAGGGTACCATTGTGTCTTCAACAATAAACAGATTTTGTTTAGGTCACTGCCCTGTAAAAAGGTGCGATGGCTCAGTGATAGAGCAGTGGTCTCGTAACTGGGAGGGCCCGAAAGGCCCCGAATTCTAAACCAAGCGGACGCGCTAGTGCCCTTTGGTAAGATATTAATCCTCACTTGTCTACCAAGTCTCTCGGAGACGAATTTAAGCCGTCGGTCCCCTGGTTGCTTGCTTACAAGCAGGTACATATATATATTCATGCTTTCTAAGCAGTCGGGTAAAAAAAAAAAAAAAAAAAAAAAAAAAAAAAAAAAAAAAAAAACTATTAAACCTTTTCAAATTTGTCAAATTTTTAACGTAAACTTACCCATTCCTCATCCGAGCTCTGAGAGCGATTTTTTTAAACAAGAAAATAAAGCCGGCTTTGAATAATAATTTTTTTAACAACAAAAATAATTAATGCAATAATAATGTGGGGGATTTCGGAGAAATTAAAGTTTATTGGACGAGAGAAACACACACACACAAAAAAAAAAACAACAACAACAAAACAAACGAAAAACAGCAAAACGCAGTCACCGATGCAGGATAACATAAAAGCTGGGTCAAAGTGGAAAATGCGTTCGAAATATCGGTGCTGAAGGCTCACTGACATAAATCGATAAGCACCGGTCCTACGTTTTCTGCACAGACCGATGTTATCGTTATCTTTATCATTGATATGCGACCATCCATTCAAAAGGTAAAGCTGAAAAATTATTTGAGAGCTTTCTCATTCTGTTTATGTGAGTGTGGAGGAATATCATGTCCCGTGAAAGGGATTGCTCTTCAGATGTCCGCATATTTAATATATGACAAGAAAAAGCATAAAAGTTTGGACTATAATCTTTCATGTAACAGGTGTGTGCAGTCCCATATACGCACGTGCAGTGAAAGCGACTTATACAGCAAGTTTGAGTCAGTGTCTTATTTTTGATGATTCCCAAACCTCAAGTGTACACCAAATCTTATGCATCACATAATTAACCTAATTTCTAATGGCTTCGAGACACAATGTAATAAGCCACTTCGTAATTACAATTTGCGCATGTGCATATAAAGGTCATTTATACCGAGTACAGGTGACCTTTACCTTTTGCTGTCATTATACGCACCATGATGCGCGCACCAGGATGATTTTTCTTATCAAACAAGTAGCGCGTCCACCAAAACAGATGCGCGTGCAGATTGTGGTCATTTCAGGGTCAATTGTACCATCATGAACTAATAAGCCAGTCCGTAATTAGTACATGGTACAAATGACCCTAAAATGACCCCTACTTGTACGCGCACGTGCATTTGTTTTGGTGAACGCGCTACTTGTTTAACATCTAAAATCATACTGGTGCGTGCATCGTGGCGCGTACAAAATGACAGCGTGTAAAGGTCAATTTTACTCAGTACAAATGACCCGTATCTGCACAAGCGCAAATTGTAATTACGAACTGGCTTATTGCATGACCTGGGGGTGATTCACTAACAGCTAAAATTAATCCCAAATAAGAAAAAAATCAATTTTAGGAACAATATCCATCCTAAGAGCGATATCGCTTTTAGTGACTGATTCACTAAGGTATTTGGGATTGATTCCAGCCTCTGAATTGATTTTAAGGTTGGGAGTGATCCGGATCGCTCCTAACAATCACAAACGGTCACTCCACTGCATGCCCGTGCCTGCCTGCACGCCCATTGCCCTAGCCATAGGCCCTAGCCCTGTGTATGTCCAGTCGATGCGTGCACGCAATTAATGCAGTAGCTAGGTAACGCGCACTAGCTACGCGCTAAGTAGAGAATTAGGTCGGGTGACTGAGGGGCGGTGACTGAAATTTGAGTACGTTGATTGGTTGGAATGAGTGCGCTCGTAAATATTCATTTGCGCTCATATATATTCATGATAAAATTGATTCCATCCTAAAAGCGATTTAGTGAATCAGTAAGGTGGAATTAATTTTAAGCTGGGAATGAAATCAATCCCGAAAATTGATTTTAGGAATGATATCGATCCTAGTTAGTGAATCACCCCCTGGGCCCTCTTGCATAAAAAGCTGCAATTAAACGCAACTCAAAAACGCAACTTGATTTTCAACCAATCAGGATTGCGTTTTAATTTTTGAGTCGCGTTTAATCGCAACTTTTTATGCAAGAGGGCCCAGGGGTGGTATTCTGAGATTTATTTTATCTTGATTTTAGTGAAATAATTTTAACTGTCATAACAAAATGTACGCTTATGGCTCATCATTGGTTAATGCCTGCGCAAAAATGGCTGCGTACGCGAAATTCATCTACGCAAACACCAATGAAATGTTGCGATTTGAAATTTGTTATGAGAATGAAAATCTTTTCACTAAAATCAAGATAAAATAAATCTCAGAATACCTTCCCAGGTCCCAGTTTCATAAAACTTGTTATCAATAAAAAGTTACAATAACTGTTATAAGCTACTGAAATCATTTAATTTGATTGGATGAGAGCAAATTTATCATGATTTTTTTTTCTTTTAATTTATTTTTTTCTATCAATAGCAAGTTTTATGAAACAGGTCCCAGAACTTTATTTTAGGGTGACACAAACACACGAGTGCAAAAAGAGAGAAATGGGGCAAAACAGGGGGGGGGGGGGGGGGGGGGGGGGAGAGAAGAGAAATCTCTTACCTCCGATCGTTCTGGACAACAGCAAGCAATGCAGAATATGAAGAGACCGAAGAGGACAAATATTAGGGCGAAGAAACAAATTATCCCAAACGGAGCAATTATTAACAACCATTCATCGTAGTCTATTGGTTCCCGCGTGACATTAGTCTCTGTCGAGTTCCCAGTAGTATAGTTCCCTGTAGTCCCAGTCATATCAACTGGCGTGGTCATCTGTGTGTCGCTTGTAACTGTATTATTGCTTTCAGGAGATGACATAGACTGCGTACTATTATCTGACGTCATGTTTGACATCGTCATATTGGTGTTGTCTGACGTCATGTTTGGCATTGTCATATTGGCGTTGTCTGACGTCATGTTTTGCATTGTCATATTGGCGTTGTCTGACGTCATGTTTTGCATCGTCATATTGGCCCCCACTTGCATCCATAGACATAGTCTCGTTAGAGGTAGAGTTACTGCTTACGGTCGAATTGTCCATAGAAGTTGCATTCATTGTTGCATTCATTTGCGATACAGTCCCATTCATACCCATCGATGTCCCGTTCGCGGCAGTCGCGGTGGAATTGTCTAAGCTCGTGCTCACGGTCGTCATGGCATCTGGTACTGCCATTGATGTTGTTGTAGCGGCAATAGAGGTTGTCATGTTCATCGTCGTTTGTGGTGGAATTTCCAGGAAATAACCGTTTTCGTAGAGCGGCCATGCTGGTACACCCACTGTAGCCAACGAGCACACGATGGTGAGGAGTGCCAAGATGGAGAGACCACGTGTACTCTGTAAGAGATCAAACAAATGCATATTGCAAGACTCCATCAATAACGTTACTACATAATGAATAAGGGGGGGGGGGGGGGTGTTTCACAAAGAGTTCAGTTGGACTTAAAGTCAGAGTTGCGTGCTGTATGTTGCGCATCACCGCATTGGTCAGATCATGCTCGGGGGACGCGCGCTATTTGGGAAGTCTATCAATGAGATTACGCGTGAAATAACGGATGCGCATTAGTCCAACTTAACTCTCTGTGAAACACTCCCCAAATTATATTATTATAGTAAATAGTGTATGTATAACACGCGCTGTGATTGGTTAGATTCGCATCACATGACGTGCAACAATTTTGTTTTAGTGCACGATCGTGCTCAATAACTTTGATATATTTTGTACGGGCCTAATACACAATAACAGTTATAGATCTAGGGGTCTATTTTACTATAACAATTCGTGCATGTTCTATTTATGCATCATTACTGGACTATATGTACTCCAAATACTAAATTATCCCTCGTGCAGATCTATTTCAACTCGGCCTGCGGCCTCGGTGATAATTTAGTATTTGTCGTGCACATAATCCAGTATAGTGCATGATAGACCATGCACTATCTATATAATATTTCAGCTCATCACCCGAGCACGGTTTGACAAGGTAGGCCTATAGTTGTAATTCATTATTCACTGCCTATGGCAAATTATGGTCAATAATAAAGCAAAACAACAAATAAATCACTTAGAGAGTTTGAGGAGTTTGAACGCATGGATAAAATTTATTTTATATGCATAATGTTTGTAGGAGCATCGTGGTGATGAGGGCTCTCGACTCTCATACGAGAAGTCCTGGTTCGATCCTTACTCGGTGCTTACATTCTTGGACAAGTTTTTTTTACTGTCCCTCTCGACCCAGGTGTATAAAATGGGTACCTGGCAATGCAGGGTTAATGATACATTGCAGGGCCCGCGGGATGAGCAGTTTTAGTACTGATGTGGCTACAATGGGTAAATAGCACCCAAATATTATCATTATTATCATTATAGTTATAATTATCATTATAATTATCATTATCATTACTATCATTATCATTATTATTATTAATTATTATTATTATTAGTAGTAGTAGCAGTAGTATTGTTATTATCATTATTATTATCGTTATTATTATTATTATTATTATTATTATTATTATTATTATTATTATTATTATTATTATTATTATTTATATATGCCTCATCTAAAGATTGATACCGTCTGAATACGTGAAAGGATTTGGAGTTTCAGTTGATTAGAAAAGAAAATGCCCTCTTACATAAGATAAATAATAGGCAGGAGAGAGATGGAAAAAGAAGAGAGAGTGGGGGTGGGGCGGGGGTAAGGAGAGAGAGATTGAGGAGGAAAGACAGAGAGAGAGAGAGAGAGAGAGGTGGAGGCACACACACACACACACACAATCACACGTTAAAATAACAGTAATATTTCAGGCATCAAGATAGAAATACTTACACAATCGTCATCACTCATGGTTTTAGCGATGTATATAGCAGCCATGCCTGTTCCCGAGGCCTGAAGTGAATAACGCATACACAGGGTAAATAATAAGATATAGAAATGGATTTTCTTTGCAAGGTTACAGAGCTCCCTCATTGTCTGCAAACTTCAAGTTGACTTCAATTTGTATTGAAATATGAACGTGCATTCATTTCTGCCATATGTATTATGTTGTTGCAGCCCTCTCCTCTTCCACCCACCACCTAACAAGGTTCCCGCACGGAACCAAGTCCAATATGTCTTTTTTTCTTAAAGGAGAATGAAACCATGGGGAAAATCATTTTTCATGAAAAGAGAGGATAGAGAGAAGCAAATTTTAAAAAAGTTCCATCAAAATCGGTTAAGAAATGAGAAAGTGATGAAAGTTTGAAAAGTCTCAATTTACTTTCTATGGCGATCCTCAAATTGGCAATGTTGCTTCAAAATTACGGGTTTAGTAGGACAACTCTCCATATGTTTGGTACACAAAATTTCATATTTTCCCCATTATCTCTCAAGGTGCAGCTTGTCTCCTTCTTAGCTCAAGAGATATCATGGAGAAATGTATTTGACACAACATATGTTGAGTTCACAAAAAGGCAAGCATCATTTTTAGAGAAAATGGAGAAAATATGAAATTTGTGTAGAAAACACATGGAGAGTTGTCCTACTCTACGTGTCACTTTGAAGCAACATTGCCAATTTGAGGATCGCCATAGAAAGTAAATTGAGACTTTTCAAATTTTCATAACTTTCTCATTTCTTAACCGATTTTGATGGAACTCTTTAAAAATTACGTCTCTCTATTCTCTTTTTTTTTAAATTAAAATGGATTTCCCCCCAGGGTTTCATTCGATCCCCTTTAAAGATCATCATTTTGTGAAAAGGGTGTTTTTCAACATTATAATGTTTGTATTATAATCGATAAGTATCTGATCATCTTCATATGTAAATGGTAGCATTTCTTATAAGGCAACCGCATTCTGTAATATCACCACATTATACATTTTTTTCATAACAAAAGAAGAAAGAAGAAAATAAATCATTAATTAAATCAATAATTCAACTGACCCGTCTCACTGCCATACCTAAAGCGATCGGCTTTTGTATTACTTACTTATTTTTGAACTGAACTAATGTCATTTAAAGGTATTAGATAGTTTTGGGAAGCCCTCAAAAACTTTTCGTGAGATTTCTTTGATTTTACTTAATAAATAGCAGGGTACTAACATAACTAAGATGCTGTGAAGTTTTTTCCTCCTCAAGTGAAATATTTATTGAATTAGAGGTGAAAAGAATAAAAATCCCTGGCCCCAAAAAGAGGGGATGTAAATTCGAACAACGGCCACACACATTACTCACACGAGGATTGCTGTGTGTTATAGAATACGGTACACATAGTGCGAAGTGCTGGGTTTATTGTGTGGGGAACTTTCGGGTGGATATGGTCTCAGCGTGAGGCAGTGAAAAGCCGTTACCAAGCGTTTCTTACAGATATTTACACTAAAATTTGTTCGAATCTCGTACATGTACCTTATGATAAAAGGAGAATAGTATGTGACTATGTAAGATAAGTTTCTTGCCAGTATGATTTTTGCTACCGAGACTGTCTATGAGCTTTAAGCCTACTAGCTAATCCAGGCTAAACTGGTATAGCATTGATTTATGCCTTTATTATTGCAACTGATAAATGATTAATAAAAAGGATGTTATTGGGGCAAAGAGGCAATTTCATTAAAGAATATTGCCGAGATAGAAGACCACGTCTTTTGAAATTTGGGTTTCGATATGCAAGTACGCTTCAAGACTTGATGGATTGATCAAGGACAAAAGAACAGGAGTAAAAACAGTCGTAAAGGCATTTACTTAAACCCAGGGGCGGATCCAGGATTTTGTATAGGGAGGGGGGGGGGGGCACACAAATGCAGGTTTGTCAATTTTGCTTGGAGAGAGACCCGTATTTTTTTGGTCTCGCCAGCTCTCGAAAAGTTGCTCGGGGGGGGGGGGGGGGGGGGGGGGTCTACTTTCCCTCCATAAATCTATGACAAGCCACACACACACACACACAAAAAAAGGTTTCGGGTTCTAAAAGGGGGGGGGGGGCGGGCACAATCCCCAAAAGGGAGGGCACAAATCATACTTTTCTTTTTCTCCAAAGGGGGGGGGGGGGGGGGCACGGGCCCGATGTTACCCCCCCTAAATTCGCCACTGCTTAAGCCTTCTATTTTGATTAAAGTGTTGGCCTATAACAATGTATGAAACTTTCAACTTTCCAATATTGACAAAAAACGTCTGAACATGATATTCCTTAACATTCATTCATGTATTAATCTACAATGTGCATTTTACAAGCACATTTGCTTTTGCCCACAAAGGCTCGTGATCGCAGAGGCGGACTAAGTTTAGAATTGTTTAAAGAGCTTAACATTTGGCGGTCCATAACTTATAAACCTTCAGTGATACTAGCCCATGAAGACTACCGGAAGGAAGTTTAAGTTGGAAAACAAATTTACCTTGACCATCAAGTAAATGTACGTGACCCCCCCCCCCCCCGCAAAAAAAACCCATAAACCCCCCAAAAAAAAAACAAAAAAAACAAACAACAACAACAACAAAAAGACAATGAAACAAAAAAAAGGAGTAAACATAATGTATTAAGGAAGATATCTGGAAGAATGATCACGTTCCAAAATATACTAACCTTAAATACACAAAAGAGAATCTGCATCCCCCCCCAAAAAAAAAAGAAAAGAAAAGAAGAGTAATAATGATAAAAATAAATAAATAAATGAAAAATATAAATAGTATCTAAAAATCAAACAACAAAACAAAAACAAAAACAAAAACAGAACTAATGTCATGCTTACAACGACCCCGGTGCTGATGACTAGAAAGGCAAAGAGGATGTACTGCGGGAAGACATCGGGGAGGGAGACCACCTGGAAATAGAGATCGGAGAGGAAGCCGATGGCGATGCCCGCGAGGGTGAAGACCGTCCCCAAGAGGAACATGAGAGCGCCCAGCGCCTTGAGGGTTCGGAGCCTGCATGATAGCGAATCGAAGCTGCAGCAGTGGCAGCATTTGCACATGGTGGATGGATGGTGATGACTGCCAAAGAAGGTACAGATTTAAAAACAACTATATAAGGTGTAATTACTGGTGTTTATGAGTGAGAATAGTCACGATGCTGCTGCCGCTGCTGCTGATTATGATCAGTGGCGCAAATAAATCCATTTTGAAATACGGGGGGGGGGGGGGGGGGGGGGGGTCACCACATGATTTAACATGATTTAAGGATCAAACCCGGACCATCGTATCATGAGAGAAAAGAACCTCGTTATAACAAACTCCTTTGGACCAAGGAAATCTCCTTGGTCCAAGGACCTCTCTCTAATCCCTTGGTTGTCTAATGCTGCTAGAAGACTTTCTAGCTCCTTTACCGTGTCGTACTGGAACCACATGTTCTGTCCGATCTTGGGAACACTGCGTTGGGAAAAGAAGTCAAAGTCAGAGATTGATAGTTTATATCACAGCAGTGTCTAAGTACAATGATGCATATATAAAGAAAACTTGGGACAGAGGAACAACATGTAGCTACTGACTTTTGAGAAATTACAACAGGAATAAACATCCTTTTTACTTTCAGGCAGGTTGTCTAAAATACTTGATTGTGGTGGGCCAAATATGGCATCTGATTCCTAATGTTATAAATGATTCTGGAAAGAAATCAATCTGTCCTGTTAACTTCATTGTATGTTCTGAATATTTTGGGATCTATGTCCATTGCGGGCATACTAATGTAGAAATATTGCAAACCTAAACAAAAGCTAAAAAGAGGTATAAGTGCCTTCTGAGAAGATCAGTCATACATGTAGCACCTGTTTGTGCACACACACAGCAGTAAACTCCTCCATATGAAATAATTTTTTTCCCTTTTTGGCTCTTGTATTCTTCAAGATCTTTTTCTTTCATGAGGACCTATAACAATATTTTTCTGCTTTCATACAATATATTGAAACCTTGTTGTATCAGGACTAAACGACAATAACACACAAAGGATTGGGACCACGGGGGTGTTTCACAAAGAGTTAAGTTTGACTTAAAGTCCCACTTAAATTCCTAGTTGCGTGCGGTATATGACACATCAACGCATTGGTCATATCATGCTCAGGGGACGCGCGCTGTTGGGTATAACCTACAATGAAATTACGGGTTTAATACACTGAACTCTAATACCCTCTTTGTGGAACACCCCCAGGAAAGTTACCTTGCTATAACGAGAGTTTGTTATAGCAGTGTTCGTTCCACTGTATACATGTGCAAAAAGTGCTCCCCTCTAAAAATCATGTTCATGGATTATCACTTTGCATACAATGTGTCACAAGGCAGTCTTCTTCCATAACTGCAAAGATATTTATCCCCGTACTTGATCTGTATTCTTATCAATGACTTCATACTGAGTCATTCATTCAAAGAATCCAAAAGACATTGTTGGTACATAACCTGCATGAAAGCAGATTGCTCACCTATACGAATAATGTTACATGGATCAAAGGATTCTGGTTTGATTTTGAACCCTGGGAACAGCTGGAATTGTATGAAGTTATGAAATAGTGACGGTTTAAAAAACACACATGGAAGATTGAGGTGTATTTTATTGACCCTACATGTACATCCCCTTAAAAAAGACATACATGCAATGCAAGAGCAATGAACATATATACATATACATGTAGTTGATGACAACAATGATGACGATGATGGTGGTGGTATTGGTAATGACGATGATGATGATGATGGTGGCGATGGTATTGATAATGACGATGACGATGATGATAATTATTATGGTGATGATGATGATATTTTCTTTATTTTTTAAAAATGACTGTTAAACTTCTTGTTTGCTAACACCGTTTAATAATTTAATGGATCATTCAATTTCTTCTTTACCAGGATAAAATATCAATACAAAAATTGTTTAGAATATGAGAACAAGCATTAAAGAAAAAGAAGAAGAAGAAGAAGAAAAAAAAAGCCTAGCGATTAAGAGAATGCATTCTTCTCTTGTAATAGCATTGCGGGAACTTTGATACTTCTCCTCCAAAACATTTTTTTTTGGTTGTGTGTATGTGTGTATGTGTGTCTTTTCTCTTTTGTCATGTTAAACTATTATATTTTCAACGTTTCTCGCAGTTATCCATTAATGTGCCTATATACAAACATTCAGTGATTTTCATAAGGAAGAGAAATTTGTGAAAATCCTGAAATTAGACTATGAAAATGCAATCGATTGCTCTGAAAGATATTTGAATCAAATCTATCATAAATAGAGGTGCCGTGGTCCAGTGGTTTAAGGCGCTTAACTGGAGATGCGAGGATCAGGCGTTCGATCCCCGACACGGCACTTATGCCCTTGAGCAAGGCATTTTATCTACATTGCTCTTTTATCATACATCAAATAAATGAAGTGCTAAAGGCATATTGATACTAGGGTGTGCGTGTGTGTTATTTAAAAAAATAAAACAATAAACAAAATAAATGCCCGTGGTGAATTTTGATTCCCTGATTATATTGTTTTGACCAATCATTGTTTATATCAATATAATATTTCAATTTGATATAGTATGTTATATGATTTGTCTCATGTTAGTATTATGATTTTCTATTGCATTGTTTATATCAATATGATATCCAGCTTGATACAATGTTATATAATTTGTCACATGTTATAGTCCGATTATAATTTGCTATATTTTCTCTTTTTGTTTCCATTTCATTTCCTTATATACGATTGTTACTTTTCTTTATACTAAGCTTTGTATTATAAAACAAAATACTGATGTCAATGTCAATGAAGTTTCTTAACAAAATACCAAAATACCAAGCGGCAAGTCTTGTAATGCTATAGTAGAATTCCTAACCAGTATTTGAGGTATAATTTCAAGATCAGAAAGCATAATAAGAGTGTTCTAATTAAAGGGCATGAATATTTAAACTTCAAACTTCTTGGGGGGGGGGGCGTTTCAACTAGTGTCTTATCGGTGATTTTACCGACAAATTTGCTCTCAGCCAATCAGATGCAAGGATTTCAGTAGGTTATAATAGTTATTTCAACTTGTCATTGATGACAAGTTTTATGAGACAGGGCCCAGAATACCGTCCATTTAATACACAAAGCTTCTTTGCAATTTTATTTCGACATGTTATAATGTAAGAAAACGCAAGTGTACAAGAATTTTAGTTTTTCTATCTACGTAACGTACTCTGAAGCCTTGAAAAGACCTTTTAAAAATCTCACATTGGGATATTGAATTAAAATTTATAACCCACATGGTTGAATGTTTGTGATAATGTCTCGACTGCTTATTTGTACACCATCAAAACCTCACAGTATACACCAATTTTGATGTAGACATGGCCACCCTTTCCCGGGTGCTTTAATTTAACGGTTCCTTTCACGATGTATTCGCATGACCAGAATTTTATATTTAAACAGTGCGTCTAACATGTCTAACAAGGATTCAAAATTTGATTTTTCCAAATGATGAATTTCTTTGAATGGTCATCGACTTGTTTCAATAAGGGCTCGTATTGTTTGGTTTTAGTAACTCATATAATGTCACGGGTTCATGGAGATTGTTGTAACCTTTCTTTGTGGTTTCAAAATGATATTGACTTTTCTCCACTTCAAGGAGTTTGATCAAAACTGTTTGATGTCTACTTGAAAAGTTAAAGTTATATGGTTTGCATGTACTTACAAATCTCCCCCGAAGCGTGCATACGGAAGTTATAATATAAAACATATTTTGAGAATTTCAGCAGCATTTACGTTATCAGGCACATTTACGTTATCATTCTGCTACACATTTCCCTATGATTTATTTCAAATTGAACGAGCATTCTCAAAATAATTTGTTTCTATAAGGGCCATTGAATCAGGGAGGAGATGGGTTCCCCTGTAGTTACATTTTTTGACCCAAGAATATGGCTCGAAAAAGGAGAAGGAATGACATGACATAAATCCGTGTTTCGTGTATATTCTCAACTCGATTAGAATAAAGTGAATATGAAATTCTAGTGAAACTTTCTTTAGAGATATGTCATTTGACGCTCTCTCTCTTTCTCTCTCTCTCTCTCTCTTTCTCTCGCAGCCTACTCGTATGTACATGTATGTTGCAAGTTGCTCTGAAAGAAAGCAGAAAAATCAGAGGAGCAAATTAGTGAAAGTTTGAGCGAAATCGGTCAAGCAATATGAAATGTATGATTTTTTAAAAAGTTAATCATTATACCTATGGGAATTTCAAACCGGCGAAATCGATAATATTACTGTGATGATGAGCCGGACAACGGCGGAAATGCTACCTACAATACATTTGAGTATACTGCCCCGAGGGAAAGGGCGCTTGGGAGAAAAAAAGAAGAAAATTAATCACATTTTAGTATACGACAAACGGAAGAGTTGACGGGGAATACGTCACAATCGATTGGCAGAATTGCCAGTTTGAGATTCACATAGATTTAGTGATCTAATTTTTCAAACATTCAGAACTTTCTGATTATTTGTCCGATTTCTTTCAAACTTTCACCATCCTGTTTGTTCATTTTCTACTTTCACACCAATCGGCGTATTATAAAGCTTGGATTTCCCTAAATATAAGAAGAAGAAGAAGAAGAAGAAGAAGAAGAAGAAGAAGAAGAAGAAGAAGAAGAAGAAGAAGAAGAAGAAGAAGAAGAAGAAGAAGAAGAAGAAAAGAAGAAGAAGAAGAAGAAGAAGAAGAAGAAGAAGAAGAAGAAGAAGAAGAAGAAGAAGAAGAAGTAGAAGAAGAAGAAGAAGAAAAAATGATGCAGGCACTGGCTGTATCCACATCCACATGTACCGGTAGGAATCAACCGCCAACATTCCAAATCTATAGGCCTCTTAATTGTCAGACGACTTATATATCATTCCTTTCCCCTAGATTTAAAGACAGGATGAGATAATCCATTTTTTATTACCCCTCCTTTTCCAGGGCTAGGGAGAATCTTTTGATCTAAGCCAACTTTTAAATCGCCTAAGTAGCCTGCTGAGACGACCCCATTCATAAGCCTATCTATCCGGGCTATCTATAGGTCTACTACACAGTATAGGTGCGGAAGGAGACATACCCGCCTCACTATCACGAGGATTTGGAATGTTAAAATGCAGTGAATGCTGATAAAATCGAAGACGCTTCATAAAATTGTTGATATGGTGTACTTAGGGTCTGTTTTCCGTCGGTTCATGGTACCATTCGCCACGGGGGAAAAACAGCGGGGTTTACAACAGGTTACAATAAGAAAAATATGGGGGAAAATGGAGGTCTTAAAATATCGTAGGTCTTACTATACGAATAGTGGTTGAAGTAAATTTTATTGCAGTTTCGTTTCTATCGGTTTCAAAATTCCACCCAGGACAGAAAACAAGTAGAAAAGGGAGAATGATGATGATGATGATGATGATCATAATAATAATAATGATAATAATAATAATAATAATAATAATAATGATAATAATAATAATAATAATAATAATAATAATAATAATAATAATAATAATGACAACAATGATAATAATAATTATACTAACAATAATAATGATAATGATAATAATGATAATAATGATAATAATAATAATAATAATGATAATAATGATGACAAATTAAACTAACAATAACGATAATAATAATTATACTTACAATAATAATAATAATAATAATAATAATAATGATAATAATAATAATAATGATGATGATAATAAGAATAACAACAATGACAATGCTAAAACAAAATGAGAAGAGGGATGATAATCGAGAAGGTAAAATTAAACAAAATTAATTGTAAGAATTTGATTCATACATGAATTCCACCAGTTCTCTTATCCATTAATTGTCAACATATACTCTTTTTACTTTAATACACAATGACAACTAGTACGTTTCAATGTAGGTTTTATAATTTTATAAGAAATTGTATTTCTAGTTAGATATATTTGTAGAGCTGAAATGATAGCAAGAATAGCAAATCATCATACAATATATAAGTACTATTATATTGATTTTCAGGTCAGACTGAACTATAGTAGAATACATTGCTGATGCATTATGATATGGTTATATTATAACCTTGTTCATTGGATAAGTGGCTAAATGTATCATCATTCAAGAATGATTCCTTCAGTCAATGGTTCTTACATCATTGCAGTATGCAACAAAGAAGTACATTCAAAGTATTAGAGTGCTATAAGTTAAAGTCAACTTACCTACTCCTTTTGCTTATAAAGTTGTTGTGTACTCCTAATAGTTGATTGGTGGCTAGCGGTGTAAATGCTCCTTTTCGGTATCAACTATCATAATACGAAGTATAGGGATAAACCAAATTATTAGTTCCCAATATCATGCAAATCAGTTCAGGGCGTGTATATATGCGAAAGAGAGACAAAAGTTTAAGGGACCGGTGTTTAGTGCAAACTTAAGCAAGTGGTACTTGCTTTCAATGCGAACTGCATGCCCTTTTTTTTTCCCTCACAGAAAAAAAAAAGAAAGAAAAAAATCTCAGCATCCAACATTCTTTTGTTACTCGCTCCAGCCATGCATGCTTCAAACATACACAAAGTATAACACACGGGCTAGCACATAAGAAACACCTACACACACACAAGCTTTACTCATTGCGGGATTGTGTATTGCTTTGGGCCAATGCATTCAACTCCACTGAGGCGTGTGTAATGGAGAAGAGTGTTCGTTTGTGACGCCACAATACCAAGTCAGACAAACACCTCAGTTACACCGCCACACCGACTCCAACAGACCGACGCACGATACAATTTTTTGGCCCTTTAAGCAGTGTAAATTTTTGTTCGATCTCTTGTCCGCCAGATGTCCGTCTGGTTCGTGTGACTGGGGTGGAATACTATTCACCCTGAAAAGCGCCGCACCCAATAACTATATCGTGTATTCTCAAGGAGATTCTATCTTGGTTAATAGTGTTTTTAAATGTGTCCATATCAGTATTATGTGCATGCATGACGTCCTGTTTGAATAGGGATACATTTTCCTAAAATAGTAGACGTTTATTGTTGTTTCTGTCAAATATCAAAAGCAGATTAATAGGTCTTAAATCATCTTGGATGTGTCGTCATATTTCAGGGCTATCTCGTTTTATCGGAATGCGCTTTCATTATTTTTAAGTACAGTATTTTTTATTGTGGGCTTAATTAACTGAGGACGTAATATCTCAGTCAAAACAATGACTCCAAACTGACCGATAACCGTGGCAGAGGGGTTCATTCACTTGACTCTCAACATTTGCTGAATCGAAAGGGTGATCAGGGTTCGAATCCCAGCCGGCCACTAACGTCCTTTGGGGACTTTGGCAAGACATTATTCTACATTTGCCACTCTCAACACAGGTTTAAATGACGGTACCTGATATGCCAGAGCGCTTTGTGACTGGGGTAATAATGTTGGGGCACCAGGAGCGTCGCAACGTGAGCGCTATATTATACAGGAAGCCAACATTCTTAATTATCAAAATATTGACCATTCCGTGTAATGTAATTGTCTGTTTTGGTCTCTTGTCGGCCTCGTGTCTATCTCCTTGGTGTGACTGGATATTATATGGGATCGACCTGTTAGTTTCTATTGTGATGAAAACCATGCCCTTGTACATATCGTGTCCGTCTTGTTGATGTGACCGGGGTATCATTGAGGATTGACCTGTTTGTTCCAATTGTAATGAAAACCACGCCCTTGTACGTGTATCGTGCCCGTCTTGTTGATGTGACCGGGGTATCATTGAAGTTTGACCTGTTCGTTTCCATTGTGATGAAAACCATGCCCTTGTACA
Source organism: Heliocidaris tuberculata (assembly GCA_025618425.1). NCBI lineage: Eukaryota > Metazoa > Echinodermata > Echinoidea > Camarodonta > Echinometridae > Heliocidaris > Heliocidaris tuberculata. Next base: position 40,643,508 of record CM046842.1, on the reverse strand, counting down.
TGTATCGTGTCCGTCTTGTTGATGTGACCGGGGTGTCATTGAGGATTGACCTGTTTGTTTCTATTGTGATGAAAACCACGCCCTTGTACATGTAGTGCTGAAATCATCGTCATTTCCTTTCAGCAGACTCATGATGGACAACATGACTCATAAAGCAGATGTTTTTGAAGGACTACGATATAATGTGAATAGTGTCATCGTAATTATTATTATTGTTATAACATGCACTCTCTCTTTCTTATATGGACACACAAGCTTTGCTTTTAAACATGTCATAATTCCGAAAATGACATGGTTCATAATTCCCAAAATGAAAATGGTTCATAATTCCCAAAATGAAAATGGTTCATAATTCCGGAAATGCCATTATTATGGTTCATACACTAGTTCAGAAAAAGAAGTGTTCGTAATTCCGAAAATGAAAGAACGTTCACAATTCACAGAAAGGAAAAGGGACATTATGCCCAAAATGAAAGAGATATATGAAATATTCCGGAAATAAAATAGAGTTCATAATTCCGAAAAATGAAATAGGATTTGTAATTCCGAAAATATAGGGTTCATAATTCCTAAAGAATGAAAAATGGTTCATACTTCAGGAAATGAAATTGCCTTCGTAATTCCAAAGCTGAAAGAGCGTTCATAATTCCGAAAAAGGGGGAAAAGGTTTCATAAGTCCAGAAATAGGCTGATATAGGGTTCATAATTTTGAAAAAAAAACTTCGGCATCACGACCCTTTGGGAATTATGAACCTTCGGAAGTATGAACCTTTTGCAGAAAAAACAAAACAAAAGAAGCGAAACCCCGACATGTCATCTATTTTCATAACTACGAAACTGATAGCTATATAACCATGATTTGTGCATAGGCTATACCTACTTGGCTTTTCGTAATTTGAGTATTTTCGTGTGATCGTGTCTTTAATTTCCGTTTCTTTATATCTCTCTCTCCCTAACTCGCTCTCTTTCTCTCTGTTTATATACATTCTTAATGTATATATATATATATATATATATATATATATATATATATATATATATTTTTTTTTTTTTTTTTTTTTTTTTTTTATTCATTTTTTTTTACTTCTACCAAGTTTTAAAAGCTTAGTTTCCATACGAGTATAAACATTATCCTTACTATTTTATTATATATTTTACCGAATTCTATTCTCTCTGACGCCAACAGAGTTAAAAAGCGGGCATTCTCTAAATTATTGTTGAGCCTATTGTTTAAAAAGGGGATGACAAAAGTCTTTAAATTTAATGAAGCCTATATACCGAAGTTTAAACATCTTTATCCTGCTGTTCCACCATTCCTTCATCATCATTGTTACTAGTACTGTTTTTATTTGCACATTGTTTTAAACTGGTGACCGTTTATTTATTTTGAGCTTCTATTTTGTACTTGTGATATACATGTATTTTTTGACTTTTATATGATCGACTGTTATATCCAATAAAAACATTTAAAAAAAAAATACTGCTGTGGCTACCCTACTATCGTTATTATTACCTTAGAATAAATTGGTGCAGGGGTTAGAACTAAAATGACAACACAATAAAATTGACCCCTCATAAGTTTTCTCAGACCTTTCCCCTCTTGTTCTCTCGGCTCCCCCATCCCTTCTCTAGGGGGTGGGGGTGGGGGTACCATAGGATGGTGTACACACCTCTCACGGGTCTCTTTATACAAGTACCACCTTTTTCTCAGGCTATTTCCCCTCGCTCTCTCAACTCCTCCACCCCCTCCCTTTATGAGCTGCGGATGAGGTGTGGTACACCGGTACCCCTCTTAATGAATCTATTAATATTCCCCTTTCCCTGTCGCTCTCTTGGCTCCTCCGTCCCCCCCCCCCCCTACATGAGGTGTGTTATACTCCCCTCATAAGTTATGAGTCACTTTATACTCCCCTTTTCTCAGATCGATTCCCTCTTGCTTTTTTGACAATCGGCCTTCAGAAGTTCAGTCATATAAAGGCGGATTCACACCGAATACGACACACGACACACGACACGACAAAACGACATACTACACGACAAACGGCGAAAAAAACAGTGCACACCGCACACGACATTCGCTAAAAAGTCGTGCTGGAGAGAGGGTGATGTCGTTTTTGATGATGAGAATGTCGTGATAGTATTCATTTGAAGTTCATGATTGTAGTCATCAAAATAATTCTATAAGAGTTTTATATTGTTTAATTTTGAAATCATTTATTCTTTATTTGGATTTCTAAAAGTTGTTAAATTGGTCAAGTGACACATGTTGAGAAATTACAAAAGTGATATTTGCCGTTTTCTATTCGGAATAATCATAGCTTGCGTTTTTTTTTTCTTCATATCGTGTGAGTATTTTAAATACATTAAAAAAAAATGATCTTTGTCGTCTATTCGGAATAATTCAAGCAGTTTTGTTTTATACACTCACGACTGACCATTTTTAGAGACAAAATGATTAGAAAAATATATTTCCTTAATTGAAAATAGTGGTGCAGGCTTATAATTATCAAGAATACGGGTACCAGACATTAGGAGAGTAGATCTACTTGAATTTCTTGCTGGACCAAGTCTGACGGAAAGTTTTGTTTTCCATTTATGACGAGTAGATTGTCTATGACACATGGTCATGACCTTATTTCTGTGACATACTAGTAATATGCACATTTTCCCCAAACTTAAAAAAAAAAAAAATTCTCTCTGCAATTTGGATTTGGTGCAGCTACCGAAGGGGGGGGGGGGTGGAAATAAATGGCTAAGTGGGAGGTTGCGATATGATAGGACTCCTCACACACCCTCTCCTTTCTAATTGGTTTGTTTTATTACTTCACATTCTATCAAGTATACTCACTTCCATACCAATATACCTCAAATAAAATCGCAGTCACAACCGCATACCTTGCAATTTTCTCCTTTCTTTCAAATTGTAAATACAGGGGGAAAGTTGTCGGTATTGATGGATATTCTATGTATCTGTGTATAAGTTATCTCATAACACACTCATGGTTGATTTAAAAAAAAAAATCAGATATTTTTCATTAAAGCAAAAGCAATACTTTGCCCCATATTATGGAAAATCTTTAAATGACTCCAGAGAATACGTTTTCAAAGTTGCGTTGAAAAAATACACACTTTTAAATGTCTTTCCCTATTTCTTCTCCCTCTCCCTCTCTTCTCTTTATTCCCCTCTCTCTCTATTCCCTCCCTCTCCCCCCTCTCTCTATCTCTATTCCCTTCCCCCTCTCTCTTTCAAAATTGTTCAGTACCCATTGTATTCTGTTTGAGAGCTGAAAAAAAACTGAATATAATTGGAAAGATTATCACTAAACAATACAAATATTTAAAAGACTTAAACAGTTATTTAATACTGTGATTCAAAACTTTAAATGAGATAGATTTCTACAACAAGCATTTTTAACAAAATAATAGATCAGTATGGATTTTCCATACTGATATAGTATATTGAGAATCATGTAAATATTTTCAGTTATAGTATTGTATTCAGGCAAGTTTAAGCTCCATCAGCGTGGAAATGGAATTCATTCCCAAGAATGTACGATGTAGTAAGCAAATACACTTAGCTTATACACCCCCCTTCCAGAATACATGGAACATACTGCTAGTAAGATGCATCTAACTGCAATGATTATGTAGGGGGAGGGGAACATAAATTGACATTCAACGACATTAACCACAGTTAAATTTGAAATAGAGATTTGACAAAACTTTGAAAAGCCCCACTGAAGAATTTACTTATAATTGCAGACTAAATAACATTCTAACCAGTGGTTGTGCATAACATAGTTAAATTAAAGAAGAGAAGTAAGATAGTTGTAGGCGCTGTGAAATGAAATTCTTCATGGGGGTAAGACTGTTATTCAAAACACTAAAATGAATGGACTATGTTTTACCGTTGGTGTGTCCTTGCACACTCCATTGTGAGATCATTTGAGGATCGAGGGGGGGGGGGGAGCAAGGGGTACTGGGGTACTAGGAACCAGTGGCGGATCCAGGATTTCTTGAGGGAGGGGGCTCAATATTCACAAAATTTTCTGACAAGCAAAAAAAAAAAAAAAAAAAAGGTCCCCCCCCCCGCATCCGCCACTGCTAGGAACTACAAGGAAGGATGTGGTGACACAGGTAGTATTAATATTAGCAGCTGATGGAATGGGGAGAGACACTACTGAGAACGATGAATGGCATCAAGTTCATTCCCTTCGACTCCCTCTTGTTCTTGAGAGCATCCTTTTGCATCAGCTACCAGGTACAATCTCTTGTAGGTGTGTACATGTCCTGAAAAATAATAAAAGAATTAAACAAAGATATAGCTTTCCTAACAACAAGCATTACATCATAGCTACAAAGTGACTTGTATAGTTGTATAACATTTTTGAGATACAATTCACAGAACACATACATCAAAATTACTAAACATTTTCTTGAATGAACAGAAATTTAATAAGATGAGAAAATAGCATCTAGCATAGCAAGAGACTATAACACAAGCATGCATGATCAGTGTTTATATGTATTAAATGCTATCGTTGTGTAGGACCATGACAAAGCTCATGTTAGTAAATAGAAGATCAGGGTATAAATTATTTCCCTGTTAAAACAAAGCAGCACAACTAATTGACATGACTTTGAATGTGAACACCGATCCCCAATTTCCATGAATTGATGCATTGGGAAAACAATTGGATTGTTACATGTACTGTACTATAAATAAAATTGTACTTACTCTCTTAGGTAAAGATGTGAAATCAACAATACTAGTACGTTAGTAAGTGTTTTTCCTTGAGGATGGAAAACAGGTGTGTGATGACCTGAAATGATGATGGCAGTTCTACTTCTCTTCCCTCGTTCTTCCTCATGTTCTTGTACTGCATGAAACAAGCCTTTATGTTGACCACACTACATCCACCACTTTCTCCTGTAAATTTAGTAAGAAAGGAATTTAGATCATTATTGTATTTTTGCCAGGATAAGAAATGAAATAACATTTAACAAAATGAAAATACTAAAAAATAATAATGATTTACTTTAAAAGATAAAATAGCAATGCTGAGAATAATAAAGATGTTAAAAATAAAAGTATGAAATAAATTATTTGACCAGATGAATTCTGACTTGCTTTATGTCTTATTTATAATGACATAATTGATAGGGGATGTTGCACTGTATGTAAAATATCTATATAAAAACTACTTATCAGTTTCCATCTCCAAACGAATCTTTAACTTCATTTTAGAGTTGAATGAAACAAAATAATTACCAGATCTTTCAAGCTTGCTGGCAATCTTTCAGCAAATGTGTCTCGCCCTTAATATCCTCATCTTTGTACAGGGATTAGCCTGGTTTTCCAGTGTTTAATCCTGGCCCATTCTTTTATGCTGCAAAAAATAGATGGAGAAAGTAACAAACCATAAGACTACAAATAAACAGATTCATGAATATATAAGGGTCTTTTAATATTTCTTCATGGAATGGACTTTTATTTCATATTAGAAATTCACATTTAGTCTCATCTCAAATAGAATGGTTGGTCTTATGATAGAAATTTATGTAATTATTCAACTTTATAGGGACTAGACCATTATAATGCAGACCATAGGCTAGCTCTGATTTTAAACGGAATGATGCCCATACCATGCTCCCCCCCCCCCCCCCCGGCCTCCAGATACACTGCCTGGAGTCTGGACTCCTGGACCTGTAATGCTCCTGGGGCTGGGACCGGGCTGGAGTTTAGCTTTAACTGTTAGGCCTTGTTTAGTTTAGTTTACATGTTGTTAGGAATTAGGCCTATATTGCTATAATATATCTAGACAGCTAGACCTAACTTAGATCTGGAGCCAGGGATCTAGCTCTAGATCTAACTTTTACTCATTGAATTTGCTCATAACCTAGCCTAACTTAGGGCTAGGTAAAGTTAAGTTTAGCCACCATTTATTCTCTCCGCAGTCTAAGTTAGATCTATAGTCTTATAGACGATAGATTCTCTAAAATGAACTTACTGTTATTGTAAACGTTACTTTTGGTCTTTGTCAAGTTGATCAAACATTGCAATTGGCCTTTGTTAAGTTCGTCAAGCATTGATAAAATATAGACTAGAGTCTATAGACCTCTCATCTAATTAGTCTTAGTGTTACTTACCGTAGATAAACTTTCAGCGACCTTTCAACCAAAGGATCAATCAGACAAGTAGATCTATGTAACTTAGGCCTCTCGTTTTGGTTGGACTTGACGAAAACATAACCGATGCTGTGTTTTTGTGTATAGCTCAATGGTACTTTTTGTGCGGTGCGATAAAATAATTTACACGTAAAATCCCATAGAGATATGAGCTGGAGAAGTGAAAGTTTCTGCAATGCAATTAGCGGCTTTGGATGAATATGACGTCACTGCAAATCCTCCACGCTAATTGGTTGGTGGCCAAAATGTCGTTTTGTCGTGCTGAGAAAATCGCTCACTGAGCGATTTTCTGAAACGACTAAAAACCCCTAAAAACGTCGTGCACGACGTTTCGAAAAATGTCGTGGCAGGTGTGCACGGTGCCATAGGGTTTGCATTAGAGCGATTTTTCAGAAAGTCGTTCATGTCGTTTTGTCGTGTCGTGTGTCGTGTGTCGTATTCGGTGTGAATCCGCCTTAAGGAATGTTCCGTCCCTATGCTACGGATCACTTTTCACAGGGGCCGAGGAGCGTTTTTGAAAATGGGGAGGGGGGGGGGGGGCTGATCTGATTTCACTCATTAATGAAAAATTTTTGAGCCTTATTCAGAGCTTTTTTTTAACGAGTCTACTAAAAAAAAAAAAGCCCCCCCCCCCCCCGCGGTTCCGCGGCCCATATGTTTCAAAACATTTCGTTGACACAACCTTAAATCATTCCAATACGTCAGTATAATCATGAAAACATAGATTTATGAACCAAATAATACAAAAGGCATGAGCCAGGCATGCCTAAAAATATTTTTTTGCGAACCTTCTGGAGGCAATTAGTTAAAATTCTGCGAGTGCAGCATGCAAGCTAGCTGCTAGGGATCGGAGCTAGCTGGAGCTGGGGCTAGACTAGAGCGCGAGCTACCTGGCTAACGTAACAAAGCCAGAATTTATTGAGGGATCGGAGGGCACTTCTAATTCTATATAAGGCACTCATGCACTGCAGCACTAAAAGTAAAAATCATCATCATACGAACATCGATACGAGAGGCAAAATTGTAGATCATATTTCGATGATGAAATCGCTGTGATTGCAATGAAACCATGTCGATTTATGGGAGAGGAAGCAGTCTTTGATTTTATTGTGTAAGTAGTATACACTTTTATTTTAGAGGATAAATTAAAGCACATTTACGAGGATTTGCTAACACAGAAATAAGTATGTGGGTGTCAATGATAACCTCGCATATGATATGTGTGCGCATAATGTGTGCACATATGCGCACCGCTGGCATTAGCAGGGCGCGGCCATTATGTGACCTAAATTTCACTTTTCATCTTATGCATATTCATTTTCTCCCCGTCCAGTTTAGCCAGGATGGCTTCCTGAGTGTAAAAAAATAAAGGGCTAGATCTAGATCTATAGTCTATAGATCTACGCCATTTACACTACAGTACAGGAAGCCAGGTTTTTTAATCCGCCATTCTAATTGAGCCGATTTAGCAGGCTATGAACATGAAAAATGCCCTGGAAAATCCCTTTCCCGTTAACTCCCGCCTTCGACAGGTTCTTCACCACGTATGTTTGTGCCGCTCACTTTGCATTGAGAGTGGGGCCATTTTGAAAGGATCCAGGGTAACTCGGCACTACGCTAGAGTAAAGGCTCTGGTGTGCGGCCGCTTAAAGGGAATTTGCTGATTTATCAATCAAAGACTCGCACATAATTCAATACAATCAATTCATAGTCCAAATAGATCTACTTGCTTACTAAAAATAAATAGAAGGCAAAATTAAAATTATTGACCAATAACATGGTCAGTAGTGTCCATTTTTTCAAAACGGTGCTAAGGGTCCTGTGTGCGGCCGCCTCTACCCCTGTGAGCAGCCGCCCATGATATGTCGGGCATTCAGCATCATATTTGTGACTAAGTGAAAGAAAATTAATATCACATTTCATACATTACATTCCAATACTTTATAAAAATTAATAATATTCTGTTGAAACCCATAAAATCTGTCAAACATGATGATCTATCAAACGCCATGACCAAAAAATGAAAGGACTACAATTTCCTACAAAAACCTGCATTTTGTACACGTTTTACACAGGGTGGCTGCTCACCAGACCCACTCAGAAAAATGGCACTGGTGAGCGGCCACCCCCATGCAGCTTTCCCTGTGGTAGTGTAAATAAAAATTTCTGAAGCAAAACATGGACCATCAACTTCATTCTCTTAAATAAACATCAAATTACACATCAAATTGAACAAATAAAGTTTAAGTATTGGTTTAAGTATGTCATAGTCTCTTAACTTAAAAGTTAAGAAACTGCAATTTTTTTGTCGATGACTGGTGGCGTACATTTCTCATGATGTTGAGCGAGATTCAGGATACTTACTGCTTTGGCTGAGTATGTTTTTTGGTGCAATAGAACCTACCTGAGACTGTCCAGGGTAATTTTTGAAGGGATATAAAAAATTTTTTTTTTTATTTTCATTTTTTATTCACCCCCGGCTGCTCACAGGGGACCGGCCGCCCACAGGAGCACATACTCTAGGGATATTTCGCACTCAGCGTAAAATCGAGTTAGCCAAGAGAGCTGAAATGATCGCAAATACTTGTAAGAAGTTTTGCAATGAGTGATCTTTAAAACCAACAATTTTCAGGATAAGTTGATTAGAATGTGTAAAATAGTTACTGGGGAGATAATGATAAAATTTTATGAGGTTTAACTCTACAAAACATAAAAAGCAAGACTTTATTGAAGGTCTGTTGTGAAGCTGCGAGATGCCGAGTCTGCACCAGCACTACGGCCGAGCAACCCCGACCCCCCTATTATGTAAGGGAATTGGCGAGTGAAAAATCGGGGGTGTTGCTTCTAGCATCGAGATCAGCAAGAAATGAAAACAGTTTATTGTCTTTTGTAGCCATATAAATCTTGTACCTCTTACCAAACAAGGTCCATGTGATAGACAATACTTCAGGAAGAAAGTTATAAGAAATGGTTTAAAAGGAAAAAATGACATAATGAAACTTTATGAATAATTTGAATATTTTTCGAGTGGAAACGGGAAAATTAACCTGTAAATGGAGCTTAGACTGTTAGTAATGGGATTTTCCTAGAGTTTGAGTGAATGCACTTATCCAATGAACAAGGTTATAATATAACCTTGTCCTCCCAAACCAATATGGTAATGGTGAAAACACATAAGGGCAGCCCTCTACTGCTGCACTACTGCCCGCCTTAGTAAACAAATGCAGATTTCCTCTCTCCACAGAGAGAGGCCAGCAGTACAGAAGGATCAATCAGTCTCAACAGAAAAATAGAATGAACACAAAATTTGATGCTTAAAATTCCACATTCCCTGAATCATTGGTTTAGCTGGTCACCAAACAAGAGGGACTTTCACAGACAACTTGCTGGTAAGTAATATTTTGAGTTTCACTATTTTGATCTGATATTTTGGCTGGATATATTACAGCAGGTTGCAGCTGCATAGTTTCAAGTGGGGCTGAGTGGTTCAGACACACGAGTGAGTTAATGTAGGTAATTATAGGCTACATATGAATTACTTCTACCTGAAATTCATTCGAATGATTTTATATCCTCAAACATCTGGTCTAAAACAGAAAGTCCGGAAAGCAAATAGGCATGCGTCCCCTGCTTAAAAATGTTGCAGCCCACGAAGCGCCTACTGGTTGTGTTGTAAACGAACATATGTGTCACCATAGCGTCTCCTCCTAGGGAAACTTTTGGCAACTTTGTGTAAATTTCTTACTAAAATTCAGCCCCCCAATGAACAAAAATAAGCATGAAAATTTTTCGAGAACTCACCAGTGTTTGTGTATCCATGGATCCTCTTGTAATGCAGATTCAAGATGGTGGCTGCGTGCGATGGCGCGTGCGCGCTGTCGGTGATGCAACCATAATCGAAACTATACGATGTGGTGCAGTGGTGGAGATGTCTGACGAATGCTAAACAAAAAGTCAACGTAGATGGCACTAAGCCAGTTGAGACCTCAACATTTAGCATTCATGGAAATTGCGTCAGACATCTCCACCACTGCACCACACCGTATAGTTTTGATTATGGTTGCATCGCCGACAGTGCACGCGCCATCGCACGCAGCCGCCATCTTGAATCTGCATTACAAGAGGACCCATGGATACACAAACACTGGTGAGTTCTCGAAAAATTTTCATGCTTATTTTTGTTCGTTGGGGGGCTGAATTTTAGTAAGAAATTTACACAAAGTTGCCAAAAGTTTCCCTAGGAGGAGACACTATGGTGAAGAACCTGTCGAAAGCGGGAGTTAACGGGAAAGGGATTTTCCAGGGCATTTTTCATAGCCTGCCAAATCGGCTCAATTAGAATGGCGGATTAAAAAACCTGGCTTCCTGTAGTGTAAATGGCGTATAGCCCCCTTTTTTTTTTACACTCGGGAAGCCATCCTGGCTAGTCCAGCTTAGCCTGGAAGGCTCTATGAAGAGTAAAAAAAAAAAAAAAAAGATGACGCTACTCTTCATAGAGCCTGGTTTTTAATCTCGCTCTGCAATAGAGCAGCCATTTTAGAGTCTAAACATGCTAAAGGACCTCTTGAAAAATCACCTTTACCGTGAGCCAGCTTCTCTCATCTCCTCTTCACCATAGCTTTAGATTAAAACCTATTTTTTTACCCTAGAATTAAAAAATATCGAAAACAAAATGTGAAATATTAATTTTAATGGTTACCGGTAGTCCAAACGGCGCCCCGAAAAAGCCTTCGCAGCTTCGCTGCGCTCGTAGACCCGGAAGTGTACCCTAATGTCATCGACCTACAGTCACTCCCGCAATTTTCAGCTCCACCATACGCTAGACAAGACCGCTACGAGCGTGAGGGCCTCGCCATAGGGCCTCGCACGCATTTTGACCATTCTGTACATTTTCTTGTACGGTCATACACCACTGCACAAATGTCGCCAAAATTCACTCAAAATCAACATTTGATTTACAAATACTGACACCAATTATGTCTATGAAATACAATAAATTCAACTCACTGATGCTGGGAAAGATGATCCACAAAAATCCCCAGTAATTTACTGTCAGCAGGTCAGTTCAGGCGAAGTGGTGTATCAGAGTCATTGTGTACATTTCTTGGATGCTGCGAGTGCTGACATGTCCCCCCCCCAAATTTGGTCTTCAAAAATTCGGTCCCTATTGCAAACATGGAAAAGTCCTGATTTTCCGTGTGCATGATCGAAGAGATCGATTTGGACCAATCAGGGTAATGTACACAACAATTATTGTACGAAATCTCACAGGAATTGCTCAATAATAATAGTAGTATTATGGATTTATATCGCGCCTAATACATCTATGATGTCTCTAAGCACTCCTGTCATCTGATTTATGGCTTGCCCGCAATAAACAATATATGCACCTTCTTCACTAGAACCTGGGAGCTTTCCAGCCAGGCGACTTTGCAGATGCTCATATATGTAAGGACTGTCGCATTATACCAGGTGCCCATTTACCACCTGGTTAGAGAGAAGCGATGTACATGTAGATAAAATACCCTGCTTAACCCTTTCAGGACAGGAATTATTCAAGGGCTAAATTGATCACATTTTGTTCTTCAAATTGGCAACAATGATATTATCTATTCTAAGTGCTACATGGTTCTAATAAGGTGTAATATCATTGAAAACAATATACAGGTTAGAAATTGTGTCGAATAGTTAAAAAAATTGCCAATTTTGAGAAAAGAACAATGATTTTAAAGGGCAATCCAACCTTGGTAATAAGATGATTTGTGTGAAAGCAGAAAAATAAAAACAGGATGGTGAAAATTTGAAAGAAATCGGACAAGTACTAAGAAAGTTATTGATGTTTGAAAAATGAGATCACTATATCTATGCGAATCTCAAATTGGCGATTGAGTCAATTGTGACATTTTTGTGGACAACTCTCCCATTTGTCGTACACAAAAATATCATTAATTTGCAGTTTTCTTCGAGGCACTTTTACCCTCGGGGCAGTGCTCAAAATATGTTGGAGATAGCATATTGTAACAGGTCCTCATGAACAAAAAAATCCTACTGAGTAATGCATTTTGAAAAAAAGTGACATTTTAGTCATTTTGTGTGTTAGAGCCAGTGATGGAGTTGTCCACAGCTACATCACAGTGACATTACCTATTCGGCCAATTGGAAATTCCCATATGCATAGTGATTACAACTTTCAAAAATTCATAACTTTCTTATTGCTTGTCCGATTTCATTCAAACTTTCACCAATCTGCTTCTCTGATTTTTCCTCTTTCTTTCAAAGCAATTTGCTAATAAGGTTGGATTTCCCTTTAAACCTCTCAATGTGTTGCCAATTTAAGGATTTCAAAGCTTATTCTTGTTTTTGTAAATTCCAGTCATCACACGCAATGGGTGATGCAACAAAAATTGACATAATATATGCAGAAATTTTTGCTCTTTCTACTCATGGATCTGGTATATTTTTTGGAGCTCTGAATCAAAAGTTATTGAGCCAAACCACAAAATGTGGTCAGTTGTCTTGAAAGAGTTAAGGAGATACATGTACATGTAAGTGCAACCTATGTATCCCCTGTCAAGTGTTTAAACCACTTGACTACGGCACCTCTACAAGTGTAAGCGTACATGCTTGTGTTACGTGTAGATGACCTTGTACATATAGTGACAATTTTGGGGGTTTCAACACATGTACATGTACATAAGTGCTCTTTTCCTACTTACATGTACTTAGCTATCCTTATTTCTCTTGGTAATTCACGCTACTCCCGTGAGAGATGATAGGTCTGGATACCCTGCCATCCCTCAGATATATGCTGTCCATGTATATTTTGTTCAAATTTGATTAATATTTTTATTAGAAATTTTGAAGCAGTGAAAAAAAATAAATAGTGTTGCCAATTTGGAGAAGAAAGATGATTGAGCACTTAAAAGAATTCCTGTCTGAATATATCAACCCTTACTCTAACCTCCAGACAAAATTTTTTCGCCACGCATTTTGTGCTGCTGTGTTTCACGCCATGCCACTTTCTGACTTCTTTCGTTGAAGTCTTTGACACCAAGTTTACAAAAATTGATCATACTGTTACTGAGTCACATGACTTCTTGTGACCTCGTGTCAGCGTGAGAACGAAGAATTTGTGAGTTTTGTGTACAAAACTAATGGGAAACTGCATTTCCTCATGTTCCTCCTTTATCACTTCTAATTTCTTCTTTGAGCTGTAATTATCATCTTTTCTAACGGAATATTGGTTCAGATAAGACTCTGAAACCGCAGACTTAAAAAAAAAACAATAGAAAAGTTAAAGTTGAAAAATAAAGAAATACATTAAAAAATCGTAAAGCGATAGAATAGTATTGCTAATATTTCACTAAATAGAATATATGTACATAAGAATTGAAATCACTTTTTAAAAATTCTTGCATTGAAAGTTTATCTCCAAGGCCTTTCTCTACCTAATTATAAACCGAAATGTATATTTATGATTATAATTTGCATAAATCACAATCATAAATGAAAAAAAAAAAGATTTACCTAAAAATAACAATGGATTTGTGTTCTTCATGCGATTTCTGAGGTCTGTGTAAAATTTTGTGGCGATCGGTCATGTCGCGGCCAATATCAGAGGGCAAGTGGCGTCCAAACCCCCCCCCCCCCCCCCCCCCCAAATCAGAGAGAAGCTTGAAATAGCCCAGTACTCCAAGGGTTAAATAGGTCTACAGTGTGATGTCATATTCTATTTTCTTTTTTCTATCAAAGTTATTTTCTACTTTTTTGTAATGTTCTATTTTGTTTCTATTTTTTTCTGCAGGAATCCTCTGTACAGCACCATTACTGCAGCTACACTTTATCAGCTCTGCAGGTGAATGCCTGATGACCAATTGGTTGAAGTGAACTGAAATACATCTAGTCTCTCTTGGGATCCACCTGCTCAGGAACAGTCAACTCATCTAGTATTGCACCGTGGTCCTTCAATAGTTGCTTGGACACCTACATGTGTACATGTAGGAACTTCTTCAATTCATATTCCCTGAATCCTTGCAGGAAGGTATTTATATTCATTATTTTTCATTTACAGTGAATTTCTGCAGTTATTGCAATATGATGTACAGGACTCTTGTTGATTAGAAAAAGAAAAGAAAGAATAAAAAAAAAAACATACTATCAAACATTGTATGATAGTACTGAAAACTTTCCTTGCTTTGGAAGTTGGGATGACCATTATATGTAGTTGAAGCTTCTACCTACATGTACCTTAAGATTTAGAAGGCAAGCTTTTTTATCAATTACTGTGGACTTTCTCCAGCCAAGTGAATACAGTGAAAACTCGCTATGGCGAGGACCTTGGGACCATGAAAATTACCTTGTTATATCAGGAATCTCCTTACATCAGGGTAAAAAAACCCAAAAGAAATAAAGACCTGGGACCAGCAAAATTACCTTGTTATATTAGGAATCTCCGTACATCAGGGTAAAAAAACCCTAAAGGACATAAAGACCTGGGACCAGCAAAATTTCCTTGTTATATCAGGAATCTCCTTATATCAGGGTTAAAAAAATCCCAAAGAACAAAAAGACCTGGGACCACCAAAATAGGGCTGAGTCATCACGGGTTTTTCCAAACCCGGGTTTGACTCGAAAATTTCGGGCGGGGACCGGGTACCCGAACGGGAATTCCCTACAACAGAAAATGTGAGTGTATGTAGTGACGGGAGTCAACAGTCAAGGTAAAATTGCTGAACTAAAATGCAGCATAGAGGACAGTTACTGAATCCAAATCGATAAAACAATGCTTTCCCAGAGAGAAATAACATTTCGGAATAAGAATAAAACATTAAGAAATACAGCCAAAGGTCTCTTTGTTACCTAAAATTGAGGGCTGAAAGAGGAAATCAAGCTTCGTGGTAGGTATCGTGCACGTTCAGAAATGAAGTCCGAATGTGAGTCACCTGTGCCCAGTGCGCACGAATACAGCCCTAGACCGTAATACACACACAGACGAGGGTCGAATATAACTGATGTGATCGGATCAAAGTAAGCTTGAAACACCTGAAAATACCACGTAAGCGACAACAAAAATACAAAATTACCGTAAATAATTCTTCCCTTTGGCAAAAAACAGTATGGGTATCCATAATATTTCATAGAAAAAAAGATGTTGGAGGATTGCGAGTGCACTTCATATCAAGATTAGGCAGCCATATTTGACATTGTTCTGCTTAGCAAGACCGTAGATGGCAGCAGAGAGGAAAATAAATGTGGGCACTAGATCAGGTGATCGGCCACAACTGTTCCTCTCTGCTGCCATCTGCGGTCTTGCTGCGCAGAACAATGTCAAATATGGCTGCCTAATCTCAATATGAAGTGCACTCGCAATCCTCCAACATCATTTTTTCTATGAAATATTATGGATACCCATACTATTTTTTGCCAAGGAAAAAAATTGTTTTACGGTAATTTCGTATTTTTGTTGTCGCTTACGTGGTATTTTCAGGTGTTTTCAAGCTTACTTTTGGCACGATCACATCAGTTATATTCGACCCTCGTCTGTGTGTATTACGGTATAAGGCTGTATTCGAGCGCACTGAGCGCCGGTGACTCCCATTCTGACTTCATTTCTGAACGCGTACGGTACCGCCTAGCTTGAATCTTCCTCGCAACTCTTATTTTTTTAGACTCATGAAAAGACCTATCGTCGTCTGAAATGATTTCCATTTATTACTGCAGCAAATATAATTGGATTAAATTGAAATTCAGTTTGTGAATTGCATGTTTAAAGTTCTAAATTGCAATATATTAGTGCTACATTTAGTTTGGAAAAACCCGAAATCCGAAAATACAAACCCGGGTTTCAGCGTGACGGGCGGGGACCGGTCGGGGAACCGTTTCGACTCAGCCCTACACCAAAATTATCTTGTTATATCAAGATTCTCCTTATATCAGGGTAAAAATCCCCAAAAGAACATAAAGACCTGGGACCAGCAAAATTACCTTGTTATATCAGGAATCTCTTGATATAAATGTAGGAACTCTGTATAACGAGTTTTCCACTGTATTTCACATGATTTCTTGCTGCACTGCTCCCTTGAAATCACTGTTGCGAAGATGGGTGACAGTGATTAGCCAGAATTCAGTGAAGGATTTATAATAACATGATAGATTTTCTGTCATCGTGTGATAGAAACCCTTGTTAATTTTCCATTTTATTTTTGATGAATTGACATTGAAATTGAAATCGAAACATTGAAATGTCGACATGCTGAGATGCAGTCGTGGAGTGTAATAGATGTAATATCTTGTTTTCTGCAGGGATGCACTGTGCAGCACTTTATCAGACCCTCCATTACATGTACATCCAGCTCTGGGGATTAATGCCCAATGACCATCAGTCCACTGATCGAACAGATATCTAGCAGCTCCTCTCTGGACTTGTCTGCCTGGATATAAGCAGAGGTCAACCAGTACTACACTACTGCAACCTTGTAGTAGTGGGACACTGAAAGTGAAAATTGAGTCCTCTTCAGAAGGTATTACTGACAGAAAAATACTACTGCTTGTGTGCATTCTCGGTGCAAGCAATGCAGGAATCTTGGTCATGATAGATTGAATAGATGTTTTTGTGATGTTGTAAAGAACATTGATAATAGTCCTCAGGACAAATCATATGCCAGTCTGACTCCTGAAAAATCATGAAACAAATGCAGTTGATTTAAAATGTGTTATCAGTCAGGAATGCTTAGTTTTCAGTACTTTTCATGTTAATTTATGTTTAATATATATCTGCTGAAATTCATGTATCGCATTTAGGAAACTGAGTTTGAATTTTATTAAGAAATATTGTACTACTGTATCCGCTTAATCAGTACTATGAATTGTAAATGAAATATTACTTGAAATAGATTTAGTAGCGTTATCCATTTTATGAAAGGCAAGTCAGGTTATTACCATTCAGACCCAATTGTGACAATATTTAATTCCGCCAAAGATCTTTTGTATTATATCAAATCAATCATGATAATCACTCGTAGTAGCACTAAAAATGCAGTACCTACAAAAAGTTCAAGGGTGAAACGGAAGTCCATCCATAGAGTTGTATGTCCATGTTGCAATGAACCTGAAAAGTTGACTGCCAAGAAGCTAAATGTGGTGAAACAGAAGTCCATCCATAGGGCTGTATGTCTATCTTGCAATGAACCTGAAAAATTGACTGCCAAGAAGCCAAATATGGTGAAACGGAAGTCTATCCATAGGGCTGTATGTCTATGTTGCAGTGAACCTGAAAAGGTGACTACCAAGAAGCCAAATGTGGTGAAAAAGATAGAAAAGCAGCCTTCCCTTTGCAATATTTGTGGGAAGACATTTTCTCTCCAAAGCAATTTGGACAGGCACACCCGAGTCCATACTGGCGAAAAGCCATTTTCTTGCCGGCATTGCCAGAAGTCATTCTCCAACGATGCCAACAGGACACGACATGAAATTGGGCACACGGGACTGAAGCCCTTCAAATGCAGGGAGTGCGGGAAGGCATTCGCGCGCAAGGAAGGTTTGACGAGCCACCAGAGGATTCATTCTGATGCCCGACCTTACGCATGTAAATTCTGCTCAAGGACTTTCCGTCATAGGTCCCACGTGAGTTCACATGAGCGTTTTCACACGGGTTACCGACCGTTTAAGTGCGAGCAGTGTGGAAAGGCTTTCACACAGAATGCAGACCTCAAGGCCCATTTACGGGTCCATACTGGGGAAAGACCTTACGCTTGTTCTGTCTGTAAGAAGACTTTCACGAGACGTCCAATCCTCGTAAGGCACGAACTCATCCACACAGGCTTACGTCCTTATCGCTGCAAGGAATGCGGAAAGACGTTCATTCAAGACTCACACTTGAAACGCCATGCCATCATTCACACGAATGAAAAACCTTTCCGGTGTGAACAGTGCGGGACATCGTTCAACGTCAAGTCCAACCTTCGTGCTCATGAACGCCTCCATCAGGGGTTAAAGTTCACCTGTGACATATGCGGGAAAGGGCTTCAGCATCGCGCATCCCTCATTCACCACCGCCGTCTTCATACCGGTGAGCGTCCCTTCGTCTGCAACTATTGCATGAAGACATTCAACTCCAGTACTCGTCTCAAGCAGCATGTGCGCTTACACACGGGTAGCAAGCCGTTTGCCTGCGATGTATGCGGCAAAGCTTTCCGAACAAGCAGCGACCGAGTCGTTCACAAGCGCATACACAGCGGGGAGAGGCCTTTTGTGTGTGACAGATGCGGCAAGGGGTTTGTCAAAAGCAGTGCCCTGACAAAGCATAAGAAATTTCAGTGTGATCAAGTGTAGTGCTTAAGATGTGCAATGTACTTGCCCCAGTTTTTTTTTTTTTTCAGAGCCACCAGAATGTGCCAATAGAAAACAACCTTTGGATCATACTTTGCCAAATTAGGACAGCAGAGTTTTTTGATGTTTAAAAAAAAAAGATTTTTATGTTCTGTATTTACTTTCGTGCAATCTCTATGCTAACAAGTGACAATTGATGTTTCTGAAAATTTGGGACTCAGTTGCTGCAAACTTTAGTGAAATTTTTGCTACCAGACTTGTCTGTGTTTTTTAAATCAAAATAATATTGAATGCTGATAGTAAACCATAAAGCTACATTTTAGTCACTATTATTCCAAGTCTTTTGTAATTGCTAGTGAGCCTGATATTGACGATCTGTCTGTGTAATTATGCATTTAACCACTAACAGCTAAAAACTACAACAAAAGAAGCTTAATGATTTATCTAGAATCGGCTAGAGTATACGGCAAGTGAAGTCCAAGCTATTTTGTCCCATCCGTTACTGACCACTTCCAAGATTTTCAGATGATTGTACTTTCACACAGGTAAGTTGATAGCCCTACTGGAGCCTGGATCATGCCAATCATTGAGTAAATGATTCTCTTGATGTTCATTATATGTTATATACATTTAGGTGACCCCAAATGACCAAGCAACTTGCACTTGCCCAATTGCTCTTTTTCGCAATCAGTCTTGTCTGCAATTACGTGTAGAAACAACAGTTTTAGAGAGGGGCAAGCTTATGGATCCAGCTAAACTCAGCTTGAGGATGTGCAGTTATTTGTCTTACTGTGTGCTGCAACTTACTTTTATAAATGTGTTTTTTTGCAGATGTTCTTGTACTCCTTTTCATTGTATTACAGTACTTGTATTACATGTACTACATGACCTTTAACCTGTTGTCTACTGGAACCAGGTGATCCCTATATTAAGCCTATGGGAATGAGAGAATTCAGTAGTCAGCGAGTTAATCGTCCTTTGATTTAGCATTTACAGTGTAGTAGTACATTTATTATGTAGCATACTTCAAAACCAACATCCTGCAGAAAGAGAGGAAAAAAAAGGGCAGGTAAAAAAAAAAGCTACAAATGTGGTTCCATGACATTTGCTCCTGTGACCATTGCTCCGGTCTAACTTTGCCATGTTAATCCTAAACCTAAACCTACCCCTAACCCCAATCCTAATCTTTAACCCTTTCGAGACAATTGACCACATTTTGTGGTTTGGCCCAATAACTTTTGATTTACTACAATAAATTAATGTATCTACCTATTATTGCTAGTTTGGTCCAAACTACGCTACCACCGAGAAACTAAAAGTCACATTCGCGCACGCCCCACCCCCGTATGACGCCTTCCCATAGTCACATGCGCGAGCGCACGCCCGCCATCTTCCTCTTTTCATTCTCGCTGCCGTAGAATAAACACATCAAGATAAGTCACTGCGCCAAAATTTGAGATTCTTCTCTAATTTGCGCTTTTTGATACTGCTTGACAAATAATTCCGTTCTCCTTTTAATCCTTATTAATTTGGTGGAACGGACTTCCCAGTCATTTTTTTTTGTAAGACAGGAAATTAGTTCATTTTCTGTCTTGCTTTTCTTCCCCTTTCGTTCGTCTCGGCGACATAGCTTTACGCACGTTCGCTGGGCTAGCAATCCGCTGCTTAGCGCTTTGTTTACTTTCGTTAGGGTTTTCCCTTGTTGGCTGTTCGTGCATAGCCCCCGGGGTGTTGTTTTTGTTCCCTTCGTAGGTAACGCTTTTAGTTGTATTTTCTTTAGAAATACTACGTGCTAATTATTTATTTACACCCTTACATTCTTGTCTCTTATTTCTTATCATTTCAGGATCAGTATGAATTCGTCTGTTTCTTTGAATCCTGTTACCCGTACCGGCCCCGCCAGTGTGCAGGCTGACACGGCGGAAGTTAGTTTCACGGTTTCATCTCCGATGATACGCAGTACACTAACTACCGGGGGTACGGGCGTGAAATCGTCGTCTTGTTCAGGGATTATTTTCCCAGGCTTGTCGACGAAAGGTAAGTTAGGGACCCCTGCGATCAGTGGGTCTCGGACAGGGACAAGCACCTCGTTGTTTGCTAGCCCGGCAGCGGCCGGGCTCGGCTTTACAACAACAGTCGGGACTCGCAGTCCCGGCGAGGGGGTCGTCGGATTACCGACCACTGGCCCCCGATCTCAGGGCGTGAGTGTCGCCGGATTACCGGCCACTGGCACTCATGTCCGCTCAGGGGGAGCCGTCGGGGCACCGACCACTGGCTCCCACCTGAGCAAAGACGCTGGAGTTTCTCCTTCCAGTGTTCTATATACTCTTAGTGACTCGGCTAGCCCTGACTCAGCCCTAGTCACCACGGAGACGGCTACCCCCCGTTCTAAACGGGCCAAGCGTAGCCGTGAGAGATCATCCGAGCGCCCTGCCAAGCACGGCCTCTCGGGTACGGCCGAGGTGCCGACTTCTTTGCCGGAGGGCTCTGCCCCCCCTTGCAAGAAGTCCAAAGGGCACCATTCGGCCAAGTCTCTCTCTAAGTCAAAGTCCAAGGTTGCCTCGGGTACACCTATGACTACGACTAGGAAGAAGTGCAAGGCCTCTTCTAAGACGCCAGACCCTTCTCCTTCGGCGGTCGATCAGGCGGAACTTCTTCGTTTCTTGAAGATAGTTGTGGAGAAGAGCGGGTGGTTACCCGCTACCTCCCAGCCGACCGCGGGTGGCACGGACCCACCCTCGGACCCTGACCAGTCCGTGGACTTGGGTGATCCGAACCTTGACCCGGTTATACCCGGTTCCGGTTCGACGAGATCCGACCCCGAGTTACCGGTTTCCGGTCTCGGTTTGTCGGTATCCGGCCCCGGTTTGCCGATATCCGGCCCCGGTTTGCCGATATCCGGTCCTAATTTACAGGTTCCAGGCTGTCAAAAGCCTCTTGCTCATGACAGATCAATACTATCCGGTCATGATTGGCCCCTTGAGGGTCATGCTCGATCCCGGCAGGCCCAGAGCCGCCCGGTCAGAGCTGCTCCTACTCCGGCGGCGCTTGGCGCCCCTCCCGGTGAGGAGACTTACGGCTCGTGGATGCACCCGCCCCCCTGGGGCCAGGTTTCCCACATAGCCGACCCTGATGTTGACTCTGATTCCGAGTCACAAGCCAGTGCGGTCCCCCAACCCCCTCGTGGTTTGGCAGCTGACGCGCAGGCTCTTTTGGAGAGATACTTACCTGAGACTTTCCCGCCGGCCCAGCCGGACTCGGCTCAGGTTTCTCTTCTCTTCAGGCAAAGGGCCCCTTCATCGGGGATACCCCTTACTGACGATTTCAAGACTGCCTATGAGGGCATAGCTGAACAGTCGTCGCTGCCTGGGGCTTCAATTGGTAGGAAGCGTCCCTTTGCCAAGGAATACGCTTTCCGACCCCAAGATTCAGTTGGTTTTTTCCAACCGAAGAAATTCTCGCCTGACATCGGGCATGTCGGGGCGAGACTTGGCGTGAACTTCAAGAGTAGGAGTTACACAGCCAAGGATAGGCAGGCACGTGACTTTGAGACCCACGCCAGATCTGGCCTGCGGCTCACGGCCTACCTGGGCTCTTTAATCAGCCTCAGGGTCAGGTCTCGGGAACTTCAGGTTTCCGAGTCTGACGGCTTGGTTTTGGACGAGATCCTGCTTGTTTTGACAGGATCTCTGTGGTCGCAGCTGACTGCTGCAGCTGTCCAGGCCACGAACTCTAGGAGAGAGATTGCTCTCTCGTCCTTAGGGGTTCTGGAGAGGGATATCCCCTCCCTTTTGGCGGGGATTCCCCAGTCGGGGGAGCATCTGTTTGGGGGTCAGTTCGCCGCTGTTCTTCAGCGCGAGATCGACTCCCGTAAGCAGGCGGCTGAATTGTCGAGGCAATTCCGTCCACGTCAGCCGGCTCAACCTCCTAAGCCGAAGGCTAGGACGTCGGTGCCCCCCCCCCTTCCACGCCATCAGCGGGTGAGCTCGGCTCCACCTCGCGTGGCGTTACCTACCGGTCAGCAGCCCAAGTCTGCTCGAGGTAAGGACTCTCCCAGAGGTAAGGGGAGTAATAGGGCCCGCGGCAAGGCTCCGGCCAAGCCCAAGCAGGCCTTTTGAGGGTGCGCCCCGAGCAGTGGATCACCAGGTAGGCGGACGACTACGGTATTTCCTTCCCGCTTGGGAAGCAATTACCGAGGACGGCTTCGTTCTCTCAGTCGTGCGAGACGGCTTCTTCATAGAACTTGTAGAGCCCGTCCCGCACGGCGCCATCCGTATCCGCCCGCCAGTCTCGTCCGCTCTTCATCAGCAGCATATCTCGGCCGAGATACGATTACTGCTGGAGAAGGGCGCTATAGAGAAGGTGAGAGACCACCCACATCTGTGTCTCTCCCCGATCTTTGTGATCCCAAAACGCTCGGGGAAGCTGAGGATGATCCTCAATATGAAGGTCATCAACACCTTTATCCCTCCGGAACACTTCCGGATGGAGACACTAGCGTCCATTCTGCCGACAATCGAGCGGACAGATTTGGCGATTTCGCTAGATTTGAAGGACGCATATTTCCATATCCCGATACATCCACGCTCGCGGGATCTATTGGGATTCGCCTTCCAAGGCGAAACTTTCAGGTTTCGTGCCCTACCATTCGGGCTGAGACCAGCTCCCCGTGTCTTCACCCGGGTAGTGTCAGCTCTAGCCGCCTTCCTAAGGAATCGCGGTCTCCGACTCTTTGTCTACCTGGACGATTGGCTCCTGGTAGCACATTCAGAGCCTGTGCTCCGAGACCAGTTGCACCTCCTGCTCCAGACTACTCAGGAGCTAGGATTTATAGTCAACTGGGAGAAGTCGGAGCTGTCTCCCACTCGTACCCCAGTGTACTTAGGTGCGGAGATAGACATCCCGAATCAGGTCGCCCGCCCCAGCCGCGACAGAATTTGGACGATTACGTCAGCTGCTCGGTCCTTGCGTCTTTCTCGCAAGGTACGGGCCAAGCGCTGGCTTCAATTTCTGGGCTACCTCGCAAGTCTAGTGGAGGTACTGCCAGACTGCAGACTTCTGATGAGGCCCTTCCAGTGGCACCTTTTGAAGTTCTTTTCGCCGAGCGTAGACTCCCTCAGAGTATGGATTCCATTACCGAGGGAGATCAGACGTCTTCTCGCCCCCTGGGCAGACGAGACATTTCTTGCGCGAGGCAAGCCTCTCCGCACCCCTCTTCCGTCAGTGTCCATCTCGACAGATGCGTCCCTTCTGGGCTGGGGCGGCCATTGTGGGGACGAGATGATTTCGGGGGACTGGTCTCATCTGCACACTCTTCCCCATATCAATGTACTGGAAATGCTGGCGGCATTCATGTCGCTCCGCCATTTCAGGCGCACGATTGTGGGGCACTCCGTGCTTATCCTTACGGACAACACCACGGTTGCTGCCTACATCAATCGTCAGGGTGGAACTCGTTCAGTTTCCCTGAACTCTCTTACCGCCCAGTTATGGAGGTGGTGTCGGACAAACAACATTGTCCCGATAGCCTCTTACATTCCCGGACAAGAGAATCTTATAGCAGACTTTCTGTCCCGGGGCAAGTGTCTCCCATCCGAGTGGTCCCTCCATCAGGAGGTTTTCGATCTTCTCCGCGCTACTTGGGCGCCGCTAGAGATCGATCTGTTTGCGACCACTCTCAACCACCGTCTTCCGAGGTACTGTTCTCGGGTACGGGACCCGGAGGCTTGGGCACTCGATGCCTTCGCTCTCCATTGGGGACATTTTCGAGGGTATGCTTTCCCTCCGTTTCCTTTGATCCCTCAGGTTCTGAGAAAGATCAAGGAGGATCGAGCGTGGGTCCTGTTAGTAGCCCCGCGCTGGCCGAGGAGACCTTGGTTTCCTCTACTCCTGTCCCTCCTGGCGGGACAGCCGTTTCCACTTCCACTGAGGCCGGACCTTGTGTCCCAGCCTCTGTCCGGGATCCTCCATCATCGGCCCGAGGTCCTTCACTTGACCGCTTGGCCGTTATCGGGGGAGACGCTAGAGCTTCGGGACTCTCTGAGAGAGCCTCTCAGTTTATAGTCCAGAGTCGTAGAGATTCCACTAGATCTCTTTACAACTCCCGTCTGGAGGCCTTTTCAGTTTGGTGTGAAGACCTCGGGGTTTCACCCCGTGAGGCTTCTGTGGGCACTATTGCAGATTTTCTGATCTCCTTATTTGATAAGGGTAGATCTCTTTCCACTATCCGTGGATACCGCTCTGCCATTGCTGCCATTCATGTTGGCTTTCCAGACGGCTCGGGAGTTTCTAGCTCCCATTACCTGACCAAGTTGCTGAGATCGTTTTTCCTACAACGACCAGCAAATCCAAAGCTGTCTCCTGCTTGGAGCCTTCCTAAGGTTCTGGACGCGCTATCAAAGCCTCCCTTTGAACCGATGAGCAAGGCTTCTCTCCATCATGTGACTGTCAAGACCATTTTTCTTATCGCCATAGCTTCAGGGCAAAGAAGAAGCTCTCTTCATGCTCTTTGTACCTCTCTTGGTCATATCCGTTGGGAAAGGCAAGGTGTTCGCCTTATCCCCAAGCCCTCCTTTGTAGCCAAAAACCAGACGGCTTCCTCCGGATCGGTTGAGGTGTTTCTCAGCCCCCTGTCAGACTTCTCCTCAGTCAAGGAGGACAAAGTCTGGTGTCCGGTGAGGGCGCTAAAATGGTACTTAGACAGAACCAAAGATTGCCGCTCGGACGAGCAACTTTTTCTCATTACTCGCGAACCTTTCTCCCCTGCTTCTAGAGAATCCATCTCTAGGTGGATTGTCGAGGCCATCCAGGCCGCTGGCCCAGAGGCCCTTCTCGCGGATAGCAAACCTAGAGCGCATGATACCAGAAGCATTAGTACTTCTTGGGCGCTTTTTCAGGGCATTGCCCTAGAAGACATCTTGAGGGCCGCTTTTTGGCGGTCTCCTAACTCTTTCACTTCTTTTTATCTGAAGGACATTCCTTCAGGAGAAGTGCAGTTTGCAACTTCGTCTTTGAGGGCGGCATCTTCTGCCGTTGACCCCCGTTAGTCTTCTTCCCTTGGGACATGCCACCCCGGATTTTTATCCGTGCTAGTCTAGCAATAATAGGTAGATACATTAATTTATTGTAGTAAATCAGTAAAATCATACCTGATTTTGTTATTTGCTAAATAAATTTATGTATCTACCTATGTCCCTCCCTCCGTCCCCTCTCCTTGCCCAGCAACATGTCCTAAACGTTGTCTCTGGCAGCTCGTTAGAGGAAGATGGCGGGCGTGCGCTCGCGCATGTGACTATGGGAAGGCGTCATACGGGGGTGGGGCGTGCGCGAATGTGACTTTTAGTTTCTCGGTGGTAGCGTAGTTTGGACCAAACTAGCAATAATAGGTAGATACATAAATTTATTTAGCAAATAACAAAATCAGGTATGATTTTACTGATTTAGAGCCTTAAAAAATATACCAGATGCATGAGTAGAAAGAGCAAAAAAATCTGCACATACTGTGTCCATTTTTGTTGCATGATCATATTGCGTTTGATGCCAAGAATTTTTAAAAAGAGAATAAGAACATTTTTTAACATCCTTAAATTGGCAACATATTGAGAGATTCAAAATCATTGTTTTTTTTGTCTAAATTGGCAACTTTTTCAACTTTTCGACAAAGTTCCTAACCATGTATATTATTTTCCAGACATTACATCTTATTAGAACCACGTAGCACTAAAAGAAAAATATTATTGTTGCCAATTTGCAGAACAAAATGTGATCAATTGAGCTCTTACATAATTCCTGTCCTGAAAAGGTTAAACAAAAAAAAGAAAAAAAAAAGTCATGACCTTGACCTTGACCTTAACCTTTGACCTTTGGAGATATGGACGGAGGAGCAAATGTCGCAGGAGCAAATGTCGTGTCACCACAAATGTGTGTTATTTTTTTGTGGTGAATGATTATGCAGTGCTACATGTACTTCCTAACAAGTAGAAGTTGTAGTAACATTTCAGATTTGTTGAATACTCTATCAGTAGGTCAGAGAGTAGAAAACAGAATACAGTGATACTTGTATTCAGCACATATTACTTTAGTGGGATAGCTATGGAGGTTTTTTTTGTTTTGTTTGTTTTTCTTTTGAAATAGTGCTAATAGGCATACTACAATGTACATGTTCCAGAACAAAATTGTGAATGTTCACAATTTATGAGCACAAGCTCCATGCTAACAAGGCAAAGCATTGTAGCACATTGCATCGACCAGTTTACCAAATCTTGTGAGGAAATGTACCATTAAAATTTGCAACCCCCCCCCCCCCCACACACCTTTATGTCTGACCTTTAGTAGAAATATTTCAAAATGTAGTCTTGTAATGTTTAGTTAAGTTGTTCTCTTGTTGATATATGAAGTTGAATTTTTATCTACATGTGTATTACTTCTTTGTAAAATAATGTTGTAGCGAGTAGATATTGTGTAATTGAAATGTGTTACCTCTTGGATTGTGCAACATATTCTTCAGCTACAATTGCTCTGCAGTAAATTTCTATCAGAAGTCCGATTCATTATTTTAAACCTGGTCCCAACACCTAACTAACCGTAAGAATGAATCCATCCTAAAATCCAATCATAACACAAACTCCTTGGCCTATATTTCTTTGACGAAATAAGAGAGCAAAATGTTGTTGGAGCAAAATGTCAGATTACACTTGTTTATCCTCTTTTAAACTCTGTGTGCTAATGTATGTTCATGGGTGTAGAATTAAAATTTGCATTCAACTAGTGGAATTTGAACAGTCATTTCTATGATTAAGATTATAACTAGGAATTAGTTGCATTTTATTTTGAAATTTAACTACCAAGTGGCTGGAAAAATAAGCAAATTTTTTATTTCAGAAAATTACTTTTGACTTGCAAATGTGGAAAATTTCCTGCAAGTACATTTTAAGCTTCTACAAGGGAGAATGCTGTATGATGGGAATGCTGTATGATGGAAAATAAAATGTAAATGACTGCAACATTGCACAGTGTAATGTGTCTTAATGGCTGTACTGAAAGTACTACTAGTAAGTGGAACAAAATCACAGTGTTCAGGACGGGGGGGGGGGGGGAATAATTTCATTCTACCCGTAATGGATTTCCTATTTTAATGTACATTGGTACTTGAGATTTTCTTGCATTAAGTTTTTGTCTTTTTATGGTGAAATAGATACGTGCATCGTGATAATTTTGTAAGAAGTAAAAAAAAAAATACATGTACACGTTGAGAGGGTTCACTCTAAAGCCTGGGTCACATTTGTCCAATTTGTAAAATTGGTGTACCTTATTTCATGGTGTGTCCCTTAATAGTAGGGCAGCTCTGAGTATCGTTATTGTTATCGGACAAATGGGACCTAGGCTTAAAGCATTCAGAAAGACACTTGCGGGTCCAGCATAATTTTGGATTGGGGGGGGGGGGGGACCAAAAAAAAATTCTTATCAAAATGTCCAGTTAGAGACGAGTCATTTCGTTTTAACGTGTCTGCCAGTGAGTTGTTGCACATGCAGTCTGGTATCAATGAATCAGTGAAGATAGTGTACATATGTTTTTCCCCCCTTTCTTTTTTTCTCCTTTAATAAAAGAACAGTCGTACAACACATGCTCTAGCGTTCACTATTCCCGTTCAATATCCTACACTAACCAACTTCTTGGGCCAAGGACTACATCAAATCCTAACCCTAAAACTAACCTAAATCCCAAGAGAAACCTTATCTTAAATCTATATATTTGACGAAACAAAGGCCCGGAGCAAATGTCGCTGGAGCTTATATCGTAGCACCGAAAGAACAACGTTTAGTACTCACATTACTTGTCATACAATATTCCCACCATCAGTACTGATCTTGATCCATGTCTAATTGAACTGAATATTGATGAGAAAATTCTCGATACATTTATTCTTTGTGATCGATGATTCGCTTGCATGTGAAATCAAATGTTGTAATCGTTTTGAGATATTGATTTGAAAGCATTGAAAATAAGACCATTGTGATTTTGTATGTTTATTCTGGTGTCGGGGTTATGAGAAAAGAATAAACTGAAAGAGGGAAGTGATATAAGAGAGAGAGAGAGAGAGAGATGAGAAGAAGTGGGTAGGAATGAATGATACGGACAAGTCCCCCCCCCCCCCCCTCTAAATTCGCCACTGCTGCTGGGTAATGTGTTTCGTGTTGAATTCCAATTCCAATTCCAAAGTTTTTAAATGAAAAAGACAATCGACTAAAGCCCCTTTCACAATTGGTCTGCGACCGTTTGCGACCATTTGGTGGCACGACAGGCTGCAACAGGCTTCAATCGCCATCGATCTTATCAGGTCGCAGAAAGGCATTCACAAATGCAACAGCGGTCGTAAAACAAAAGCGACTAGAAGAGACCGTTGCACGAGTAAGTTGCATTTGCTTGCATATGCTCGTGCGAGTGGTCTTGCGTTCACATGCTGCGAGTGTTGCACGAGTGATTGCGAGTGGCTTGACGCCAATCACAATAGTTGCACGATCGATTGCATGGCCGTGCGAGTGGATGTGAGACCATGCAATTGCCTGTGCGATTGAATGAGACCGGTGCACTTGGTCGTGCGAGTGTTCGTGCGAGTGGCGTTGGGTATAAAAACCCCTCTGACAATTGACCGGTAGTCAGTTTCAACTTGGCCTTCTTAATAATCAAGATGCCAAAGAAGAAAGTTACAAAGAAGAGGAAGCTAGTTGTTAGAGGAAGGCCCTGCTGCAGAGGATCATCTCCATAGTCCCCCTATATATACCTCCCGAGGAATATTTCATACAGTCTCATACAATCGTGCAACAGAAGTACGTTGTAAGCTGTGCTGCGATCGGTCGTGCAACAGTCTGTCATGGTCTTAGCACAATCGCACCCACGCGCAAGACTGGTCGCTAGCGCACGTGCGAATGTTGCAGGACCTCCAGCAGACCCAATACGACTATCGAGTCGTGCGAACTGTCGCATCTAATCGTGCAACGTTGTGCAACACTCATACAACAATCCCACGACTGGTCGTACGACCTAGCGCGAGTGAATCGATCGCATCTGGTCGCGTCTGGATTTTGAGCATGTTCAAAGTTCAGATGCGACCAGTCACGACCGCCTCAGGTTCGTGCAACCGCCTGCAACGACTACGAGTGCTCGCAAGACACCAAGCGATCGGTCGTGCAACACCCGAAAAATCTGTTTCAGGAGGTCGCAAACTAGTCACAGACCAATTGTGGAAGGGGCTTAAAAGGTGGCACTAGAAAACAGAACTGGTGCCATTTCCTCTTTTCTAGGTATGCAAAATTCATGTTTACTTGGGCCACGCCCAATGTTGTTGCTTGCTTGCTTGTCAGAGATTTAAAAAAAAAAAAATCATGAATTTACCTCTTATTTATGTATCGATCAATAAAATTTCCTTTTTATTCTTTAGTCTGAATGAAGATATACAGGCAACACAAAAGTTGGCAACACAAAAATTAGATTATTTTTGTTTGTTGCAGATCATGTCCGTTATAACCTTAAAAAAACATACCCTGAGGAAAATATACAATTTAAGATCTTTTTTTTTAAAACAAAGCGTTTCCAAGTGGAATGACCTAGAACACTATGCTTATGAATTATAAGACTATTTATTAACCCATCCATTATTTTGTTTGTATTGTAATCCATTTTAGTTTAACTTCCTAAAAAATACATGTTGATTTATCAATAACTTAGCGAAAGCACTCTCCATTTATTTAGCTACTGTTATGCTAAATCACTGAAGGGCACACGTAAGTAATTCATCCGCTCGTAATGCATGAGGCGGAGCAAAGATTATTTGAAATAAATATTCATATAAAATCGATTTATTGTCCTCAGTAAATTTACACTTTTCAATTTGACACCTTAGCTGAAGTTGTCTAGCCTTTTATTATTTTTAAAGGATTTATTTTATCACTGGTGCACTTCCACTGTTTCTATGTGCGAATGGGCGGAAATTTCGGCTAGCCTTGTTTCAGCCTAAATATATTTTTTGAACGCTGGGAAAGTGCGCAAATAAGGTACTTCATTTGGGAGATTTTTATATTTTGTCTCTTTCTGTGAATTTAAACGATTTTTACCCAGGGGTTTTCAAAATATGATTTTTAGACAACCTTCGTTATAACACATAAGTGAATGGGGCCGTGAATTACTTATGTGAGCCCCGAACTCGTGTTGATTACATGCTTGTAACCGTGGTAACAGGAAATCCTTCCGCGAAGTCATTTCAAAGACTGTGTACCATTCCTTCTCCATGGTTTGTTATGTGTATATCATACAGTTGTAGTTCCGTTGTCGATTGTAATAGAGGATTTCCAGTGAAAATATTAATACAAAAATTATGTTAATTGTGTTATCGCCTTTCCGGAAAAGAAGAGGAGCCATTTTGGACAACAATCTGAGATTTGAGTCATCACCATCAGTATCACAATCGTCAGGTTTTAAAGCTATTGTTAGATCAAGGAATGTGTGATTTCTAGTGTGCCTTTTGAAACAGGTTATTTTAAGCACTATTGTATCATTTGTATGGATAAACTAATTCTTCTGTGCTTATGCTCCGATCAAGGCCGGGTCACTGGTCCGATGGCGATGTATTAAAATACATGCATGTTTGGCCCACGAAGTCTTTTTTTTTTTCGGTAGTGTTATTGTTATTGTGTGTGTGTGAGTGTGTGTGTGTGTGTGTAGCTGTGTTAGCTATTTTTTACAAAAGGTCTTGATGCCAACGATTTATTCTACATTAGTAGCATTTATTTATCATTGCCGATGAATTTGAAAGAGAAAAGGAAAAAAGACGAAAAGATAAATGACACGATCGATTACTCGGAATTAATGTATAAAGTAAGCGATAAAATAATACCATATGAAGGACTGACTTCTAAATTATGTTATAAAATCTTTATCGATAATATAAAGGAAACCTTTGCGTTTAGACACGTGGAAATAGCACATTTAAATACTACATCTGGAATTGCGACTTCCTTTTTGACCCCGAGATTATGCACTTTAGATGGTAAATTACGTGAATTTCAGTTTAGATTATTACACAGTATCCTATATTGCAATGATAAACTGTATCAGTTTGGCTATATATCATCTAACTTATGTTCTTTCTGTGGAAAGGAAATTGAGGTATACAACCACTTATTTATAAATTGTCAATTTCTTTAAAAATTGTGGCAAGAAATAGGGGAACAAATGAAATTGATGCACTTAGATACTTTAAAATGGGAGGAGATTTTGGTTGGGTTAGATGTAAAATCAGAAAAGCACATGTATATTAACCACTTAATTATACTCATAAAATATATGATATACAATGCGAGATCAAAAGGAACGCCCCCAACAAAGAAAGAAATCTATAATGCACTTTTAGAAAGTAAGGATAATGAACATAAAAAGGCAATAGCTCGAAATAAGTTAAGTCTACATCTAAAGAAATGGAATTATTTTGAATGTTGGACGGAAGGAGGACATACATGATAATATCACAAACAGTTTTAAAGAAATTATATTCATTATTACAATTGCCCTAATAACTTTGAATTTGCACCTATCAGGTTTTAATCTATACCTTGTTCAGTTAAATTGTACTATTGTTGTTTATTTATGGATGGCACGTAATAGAAATATATATTTTGTATTGTGTTTATTGCCATGTTGAATTATATTGTGTAATTCATGCTCAATTTGTAATTATTCGTTTTGAAAAACTGAATAAGGAATAAAAAAATTATGAAAAGAAAAAAAAAAAGTATCCCAAAAATGCCGCCTTCGGCGGCCTTTTGCGATTGTGACAGAAAATGTATAGGCCTATAGCTACCATTGTGCATGGAAAGTTTGGCACAAATAATTGGGAGATAACGAAGTCAGGACCAATAATAAGTTTAATTTATTTTAAATATAATATAATAAAAATATGAAATTCATTTTGAAAATGTGTTGAAAAGAAAATAAAACGATGTAAATATATTCTGTTTTTATATAGTGTATTTTTGAAAAAAAAATTGTGAATTTTTAGTGCATGTTAGTAAAAATAAGGTGTTGATATAGGTGGTATGAATGGGGGGAACTAAAGCTACGCACTTTGTTTTCAGCGGCTAAAAAGTCAATTTATTCAGGGGTTTATACGATTTTCTTTAAATATCTTGGTTCTACATATTCTGAAGTTAAATCGCTGACAAAATTACGACGGACGAATGTCAATAACATTCCTTTCTAACGATGTCGATGTCCGTGTAAAATTTTGTTCACAAAATGAGATTGTCCTAAAGCTACGCACACGTAATAAATGAAAGCTGATTGATCTAAATTTCACCCCGATTTTCAAATAGTGATAATAATCACAAAAATAGAGGGAAATTACTCATTCTTTTTGACAAACGTAAATGATATTCTTGTTGCTCAGTCCAAGCCCCTAAAGCGGCCGCCATTACACTGTAACATTTGGCCACGATTTGAACGCGCCCGAAGCCCCTATGCATTATTCATTTTGTAAGATGCTTCCTAATGCGTATATGGTTAACACGGCAATAAAATAAAAATGTGAATCAGTGTCGCGCATGCGCATTAAGAAAGGTCAAATCCGCTTAATCTATTCATGTATGCTAATGTATTCATCACTTGGCTAATGACGGCGCATCGATAATTGACGAATGGGCGTCATTCATGTGGTGTCATTAAATCTTTATGATAATTAGGTCCCAACATGTGATTAATTGCTAATTGATAGATTTTCAGCACAGAAAAGGTCGACGCCATTCACCGTGGTCGAATACGAGTGGAGTTGTATACCGTAGTTATTAAGAAGATAAATACATGTTGTTCATATTTATCACATCTCACGAATTAAGAGAAAATTTTTTACATTCATGATAAGTAATTTTTCAAAGAAATTAATAAATTTGCTCTCTTTGACCAGCATGATAAAGAAGTTATAAAAAAGGGGAGTGGGTGTACAATCGAAGGCAAAGGTAAGATTAAAATTTTAGGTGTAGGGGAAGAGGTATCCTTATATTTTCTTAAGGGGCAACTTTTGCATTGTTGCCATGTTTGTGAATCTTATAGTCTTGTGAACATACCTTTCAAAGAGAATTATGAACCTTGAAAATTCGGCCATTTTAGTTGACCCGAACTATTATACTTCCTCCTTTATTCTTAACTTTCTCTCTCCCTCTCTCTCTCCCCCCCCCCCCGACTAGCGTACCCAAGGGGGGGGGGGGGAGAGCAAGGGGCAGATTGCCCCCCTTAACAGCTTTGATCCCCCCCCCCCCCCCCAATTTATTTTATTTCATTTTTTTTGTTGAAAAAAAAGTACCGGTATACATTGTGTCCCCCTTTCTTTTAGAACTGATAACATTTTTTTTTTTTTGCTTGTCAGAGAAATATGGAGTAAAACTGACCCCATAAAATCTGGTGACCCCCCCCCCCCCCCCTCCCCGCCCCCCCCCCCCCCCCCCAGAGCGACTTTTTGAAGGGCTGGCGAGAAGAAAAAAATACGAATCTCCCTCCAAGCAGTTTTTGCTCATCATTTCCTCAGAAGTTTTGCCCCTCTTGACGCCAAGGTCCAGTTATGCCACTGCCCCCCCCCCCTTCTCTTTCTCATTTTCACATTTTCTCATCATTTTTTTTTTTTCTTCCCCCTCTCTCTCTCTTTATCTCTCTCTCTCTCATACACCTCGATCACACGTCCTGGTTCATTTCATTGATATAACGTGAGAGGACCTTTGGCATGTTCACGAATAATTTTCATTACATGTTTATCTTTCTTACAATCAAGATTTAAGTTGCAATTATTTACACACTCGATTCGGAAATAAGTTTATATTTCTTACTTTTTAATATTTTCCTGCATAAAGAAATGAGGAGAGTCTTTAGAGAAGTTTAGACATTGTCTTACTTCTTAACATTTAATTCTTTTCCTTAAAAAAAAAAAAAAAAAAAAAAAAAAAATTATCTGCAGTCTTACACTCTTTCAAATACAACAAAACAAATAAAGAATAAATTTCCATCACAGCCGATTTGTCAAGGTCAAATAATATCATTCTCTCCTTGAGAGTAGTACAAAATTGTACATGCATTAAAAAAAAATGAATTTCAATCTAATGAATCATACGTTATTAATTTCAATCCCTTCCAACAGGTAAATTATTTGAATTACAATTTAGAAATATATATCATTAACTTATTTACCCACTACACCCCACAAAAGAATAAATAAAAGTTAAAAGAAATAAATGACCATCTAAGTTCCATGTTCAAAACACACACCAATGACTACAATTTTACTCTTGAAATCAAAGATAATGTTGACAGTTCTAAGAAATTTAAATTAAATGATTCATCTCATTTTTAGTTGTTACATGTATATTGCTTATTGCTAGTATTATAAGTCTAACTATAAAAAAAAAGGGGGGGATACACACAAACACAGATTTCTATAGTTTTCAGTCAAATAAAATTTGAATAGTATGGATTTCTCAGTAGATCAATAATAGAATAATAATTCAATTAGAAAAAATTCATAGAATCAATGAACTAGATTATTATTACTAATTTGTTATACACGGGAGAAGATTTAATAAAGGAGAGGCCAAGTGCTCTGGCAGTGCTTATCTTAGTATCATTAGGGCCATGTAATGTCACTAGGTCACATAGAAGAGGAAGACCTCCTCTCAATAACGAGCGACTACAAAAAATGGCTGCATGTGACTACAACATTTGACATGGGGAGGGGGTGGGTAAGATGGTTAAGATATAAATGAAGAACTTTAAACTCCTCTTCAGTCATTCTAATTATGCATATTAGACTTGAATCCAGGTATGATTTTAATATGATGTTGATCAAAGCAGGGGGCTATTTCACTGAAGAGAGCTGAAGTAGAAATCCATGCCTGTTGAAAGAAAAGAAGAAAGATTTTAGAAATAGAATCCATTGTGTATTTGATAATTAAAAAGCAACAATTAGAATTTTTTTGAAATACTGAAATTTAGAGCTTTCTATTAACACTAAGTGGGAATTCTCAAAAGTATTAAAAGAGGAAAAAAGTTTTTCCAGTTGGACACATAAAATTTTCAAGGCTATTCAAAAGAAACCAAATTAGTAAAGTCTCAGGAAAATTATGTTTATGTAAAAAAAATAAAAATATGTACCTAGATTGTGTTGAGATACTAATAACAACCAGTGGCGTTGATTATGGGGTGGCAAGTGGGCAGTTGCCCCCCCCCCCATAATATTGAAGGCAAATATATCATTTTGCCCCCCCCCCCCTTTAACATATTCTATAATTTTCCCTGATTCACGTAACCACGGAGAAGCTGGTAATTAAGAGGCGTTGAAAAAAATCATGAAGAGTACTATTAGGCTGTTCTGCACCCCCCCCCCCAAAAAAAAAAAACACACAAAAACAACACACACAAAACAAATCAACACCCGATAGCAACCTACCATGCAAAACTGGAGCAGCTAAGTATTTGTTTCTCTAAGAATTTGTCTTCATTCACAGTGGGTAAGCCTTCATTTTTATCATCATCTGTAATAGATGGAAGTAGAGAAGCATTATCCTACATTAAGAAAAAAAAAATCACATATACACTCATCCTCACCCTCTCTGATGTTTTCAAAGAGGATAAATCCTAACTACAATCCATCCTAAAAAGATTCATAGATTTTAACTGAAAGTGTAATGTTTTGGCCCTGAAAATAATAATAATAATAATAATAATAATAATAATAATAATAATAATAATAATAATAATAATAATAAGTAAAAATAATAATAAATAATATTATCAATAACATAAGTTCATCCATCTTATTTGGTTTGTTTCTATTTGCAGGAATGAATGAAATGTTTAATATAATTATTAAGAGGACTAAAAATTTTATTTATACGGACATCATACTGAACATCCCCTAAAGATCTCATAATTGATTTTTAAAGACACTAAAAAAGCTGATGTAATACTACACTTAAGAAAACAGATCTCAGTGGTGGATAAAGAAAAAAGACAAATGAAATGTCTATTCTCTCAGAAAAAAATTGATGACTTTGTTGTTGCTGTTTTGGTTGGACAATGTAAACTAAAAACTGTCTCTCTTTATTGTGAACACATCAACCCCCCCCCCCCCCCCAAGTAAACTGATCCTGGATACACTACCACTACCAGACCTATAAATTTAGCTGTATAGGTCTAGGTCTAACTAGACCGAAAATTCTGTCTCTCGTTCGTTAGCCTCTTCACTTGGAAGAAGCGGGCCGTTCGATCTAAGCAAACCGACCACATACCGACTACACAACAGCTGCAAGATTTTCAAACGGAGAATACCTTGGACCCTGAATTACCTGAAAAAGGTGCATTGAATGGATTATACAGACAAAGTGGTAAGTTGAACAGATTCTTGAATGAGTAGAGCCTAGGCCTAATCAATATATATGCGTGAGGAAAAATAAAATTATAGCGATTTTTCCAACTACGTCGGCGTGTAGTCGGTTTGCACAGGAGATCAAATGGCCCGCTTCTGTCTCTAAGTGAAGAGGCTAACAACGAGATCGAGAGACAGAATTTTTGGTCTAGTCTAACTAGTTAGGTCTAGACGTACCTAGATCTACCTGTTTATTTCTCACGGTCTCATCAAAATCCGCTTCATCCGGCACCTGCAACACTTTTGTTGAGTTGTGCAAATACGCAGATATTTAAGACGTCTATTAGGCTTTAAATCCTCTAGATCTTCAAGTAGATCAGCCACAAGTTAGTTCCTTGCCATGTTATTATCTGAGGGAAATCAAAGTCAACATGATGAGACTAATGAATGCGATACTGAAACAAAGCAAAAAAGGCCATCCCACTATTATTGCCTGGGTTTTGATTCTGGTCTAGAATCAAGACTAAATATGACTCCCCCCCCCCCCCTTTCTCTCTCTCTCTCTTGAAATGAAAAATAAAACCTCATCATGCTTGCCTTGGCTTTGGCCGTGGCTCAAGTTTAGAAAAAAAAAAGGGGGCCCAAAGCCTATTTAACGTTAGTAGATCTAGAACCACTGCGTTAAAATTACAACCCGGCGTTTTTATATTATAGCAAACTGTGTGTGTAACATTTACTCAAAGTAGATCTGGATCTGGGCGGGGATCTGGACTGGTCTCTGGAAAAAAATATCAACATGGAACCCCCTCCTCATTCTAAATTAAAAAAAAAAAAATACGGTATTTAAAAATCCACACAAGAATAGCCTACAAGACAGTAGATCTAGTACAGAATCAATTAGAAAGGCCAAAGGGCCCCACCTGGGCCCTTTGTCTTCCAGAAATTAACAGGGTCTATGCGTCTACATCTAACTTAGATAACCAAATCATTGACATAGGGTCTACAGACTAAGTTCGATCTATTTAGAGGTTTACTAAATCTTTCGGCTACAACTCTCTAATTCAGTAATCATCTATCGAAACGTATCGAGATAGCCCCGCCCGAAAGTCCGGGTAAGCCGTCACGAGTGACAGGGTGGTAAGGGAAATCGAGCTGCAACATTAGCTCATGACGATGAAAATTGTTTTGAAAGTTCGAGAGTAGATTACATATTGTTTCATGACATACAGCTCTGTAGAATCCCTTCAAATGTAGAGAAATTGAATCAGATTACTCACAGTGGCAGAACTTGTTCTAAATATATTCTAATTTTTGAAAATTAAGCATAAATTCATGTGTACTCACCTCTAAACTTTCCACAACTTTTTTTTTACTTTGTGCAGTGACGTGAATCACAGCGGAAGTGACGAAAAGAGGTCAAATCATTCCTTTTGAAGAACATTCATATTCATAAGGTCCGGTCCAATCAAAGTTTGATAAATCGGAGTATGCAAAACAAAAATGAATAATGCATAAGGTGTTTCTCGATACTTATCGATATTTTTTGGTATCGGGGGCTTCGGGAAAAATGAAATGTTACCAAAGGGCGGAGCCTAAATACGCTTAAATACGCTTAGACTGAATGGTGACGCTGCAGCTTATATGCAAATGAGGCAAATCCGCGCGTGCTACCTTTCCGTCTATAAGTTTTAATTTGTCTATGGCTCAGTCCCACCAAAAGTTTGCTCATTGAACGCGTGGCATTGTGCGTATTTGCGGGGTGCGTAGCTTTAGGACCTGCGTAGTTTTAGGACCCCTGACTTGAGAGTTAACACAATGGTGGATTGGAAAAAACCAGAGCCTAAAGACCTATGCTAAAAACGGTTGATGAATGTGATCCTAAACAAAATTATAAGGCACGTGAATACAATGATAGATGTGTAAGAGTTTGATGTTAAAGTGTGCTAAACGCATTGTATTATTTTTAGGTGATTTGATGCTGTCTTAATACTAAATGTAGGGTAGCCCCATCCTCTTTCCCCGCCGGTCAAATTGGAACTGGAAATCCTTGAGTAACAGTGGTAGATCAAGAGGGGCGCAACATAGATATGCTGCCTCTGAATTTTGATTTGCTGTTTTGTGTATGAAAATGCTTAAAAAGCAGGTATTGAGAAAGCACAAAAGAGTTCAACCCCCCCCCCCCCCCCCCCCCACCTCGAGAGTTTCCAGGGCCCTTTACTCTGGTTGTGGTGTGTGTGCGTATGGTGGTTGATCCAGTGTCCGAACACTTTTCAGAAAATCAACAATAGCAAATAAAATATGAAACGAATATCTGTCAAACTATAAATAATGAATGCTCAAAGTCCTACAGAAAAAGAAGTTGATGGAATTTTAAAAAGACAACGTAGATTTAATACGATATTCCCTTCCGAGTGAACCCCTTCCCAACTACGCGGCGTTTTGGTCCCTTGAAAAAGGTACTGTATTTCCGAACGTGTGAAACCTATGGGAAAAAGACACAACCTTTGTTGCAATAGTGTGGTTTTCATACGCGTAATCCCACGCGTATGAAAACCCATTTCAGGCGCTTAACTTTACACGTACGGTAATACAATCTGTTCGGAATTACAATCCTTGACTATACATATAATCTTTTGCGCTCCCATTGAAAATTCTGGATCTGCCCCTGAATAAGATCCCCCCATCCCCAAAAGTAAAACAGTGAAATATATCATGTATTTGTTTTGCATTTTGATGTTTCTGTTTCTTTCAAATAGAAGTTGCCTAAAAGGCGAAAAATTTTCAATTGAAGGTGGTAAACTACTCTGTTTACATAGACATATAGACAGTGCACATATTAAAGAGGAATGAAAGGTAATGGGTAGTTTTGGTTGACCATGAAATGTCATTGTGAGTTTTTATTGATATAAGTTGAAATGAAAGATATTACCATTTTAATAACTTTCCAAGGAATATTTGCAGGGATGTTGCATGGAACCTGAATTATTCACTATAAACTGAATTAGGCAGCAACACTAATTCCTATTATTTTTATTGTTTTGCACTGCTAAAAACTCTTCTCTCTTTCAACCTTTTTTTTTGTGGACAAGATTACATGTCTATATGAAGCGCCATTAACCCATTTTGATAGGATTCAACAAATTTCATGACCATTCCCCAAACTACCCATTCCCTTTAAAGTAGAATTTCATTGATTTTGAATATTGATTTAATTTTTATTATTGCATAGGTGAAGCTTAGATTGAACAAGGTTATCAAAATTCAACGCTTGGAAACATTTGAAGTAATGATTATTATCAATTATAAAATGATGTAACACAGCCCCGCTATAGCACCTATAGAGCTCTTTGAACGCTGCTGAGATATGTGACGTCATACCGGGGGAGCAATCCTTCCTAAGCAGACGATGCCCCATATCATCTTATACATTTTCAGTGCCTGTTTTGTCATCTCATCTTCACTTATTTCTCTTACTTCACTAGCGTCAGTATAACTGCTTATTTGTTGCCTCACTCTAAATTTCCTGCATGGTATTATTTTGATGAAAAATGCAGCGTTAAAAAAATAAGGCAATCAATCGCTTGTAAACAAAAAAAGATGCCATTGTATTTTCAGCTGCATGCACCGCGGCATGTCGGCGTTTCAAGAGGGAACGAATACCATCCATGCTATAATTCAGCGGGCTTTACAATTCGAAAGTGTGATTTCTTTGATTGATCATTGACCCTTATCATGACTTTTTACAAACAAAAAATTTTAGTTACTAGAAACGGTTTCACTTCCCTTTTAGAATGATGTGAAATACGGTCATGGTGAAACAAACCAAACTCTTTATAATTTAAAAGTAATTGCATTGCAGTTACGTTCACTTGATATAGGACGTCGTCTGCTTAGGCAGAATTGGAACCTGATGTGACGTCACGAAAACATCGGTATATTTCTGGCGAATCGCTCGGATATCCCAGATGCTGAGAAGTGTTTTTATTTGTGTTATTTTTTAATCATCAAACACGCAGTTAACGTAAAACTTATACGATTACCATCTGCAAGCTTTCTAGTTTCTAGAGATACATTATTGAGCATATTTGTGATTGCTTTGAATATCTACTTTAACCTTAAAATATCATGTGAATGTGGTGAAAGGTGTATTTTATTGGACTACATGGCTAATTAATTTGCATCAAAAAAATGATGACATTTTGCCATCACAACGAAATACGTTGTTTTGCTGTGGCAACTCCGTCATTGATTGAAACATACGTTGTTCTCATAGCTGCAGACAGCAAAACAACGTATGTTTTAATTTTTGCAAATTATTCAAATATGTGGGGCTTTTGTAAGATTAATTTTACTGTACATAACAACGATCTCTTTATTAATTCTCAGTCAGAGTACGAAATACTGAACAAAGCTGCAAACTGAACGGTACTTCCGTTAAGTTTTAAACTTGAATTACTGGAAAAGACGCTACGTGTATAGATAATTGTTTTGCCATAACACGGCCGTATGCTGGTATATGTAGAATCAAAGAGTTATCACATAACTCCTTAATTGGTACAATACTGGTTCACGTGCACACTGGTATGGCAAGCCATCGGGGTCTACCTACGTCTACTAGTACGCGTACCCAGTAGACGTCACGTAAAACCAAACGGTACGTCACGTCTACTCGTTACGTGACGTGTACCCAATTTCGTGTACTCTGTCGTGACCTTACGTCACGTCACGTCTGTTCAATTACGTGTACTTTGCTCAATACGTCACGTCTTCTTTGAAATGGTCTAATTCCAGGCTTTTTTTTTTTTTTTTTTTTTTTTTTTAATGAGACCGCTTCTTTTTTCTACATAGGGGATGTAGGATATGAGAGTTTGGGAAGTCAAATCCCGATTATCAGGATTCCCCTCTTTGTTATGAAAATGAATGGCTCTATCATGATCAAGTTCAGGGGTCGCTGAACCGGGGGGGGGGGGGTGATCTATATAGCTAGGGATTGCAGGCTTCCCCTCACACACACATACACGCACTCACACTCCCCTTTGCTTATATTAAAAATAACATATTATGCTCTTACTCATGCTCAACCTCCTGCCCCCACTTTTCAAACGCTCTGTGGCCCGTGAACTAATAATTATTATGCGTGTCTTTCCACGTATACCAACATCGTTTACAGGCCTAACCAACTTGATATTAGGGCGTCCTATTTCGTTCAAGCCTTTTTTCAAAACATGTATGCTGCGGTTTGTGGTCTGTTTATCTTCACTTTTGCATAAACTGAAAATGAGGGGAAGGTAACCGTTTCCTTTGTTTTCACAATAGAAGATCGGACAGGCAAACACTAAAAAAGAAGAAAATGAGAAAAGAAAATAATATTTTGTACTTGCATGATAGCCCTCTTGCCCTCGAGTTTGGGAAAAAACGATTTCCCCTCCCTTCCCCAATGATGGGCCCCCTCGCAAGAAAACAGAAAAGAAAAATTGCATGTAATAATTTTCCATTACAACGATGTATAGGCTTAATAAGCTTATTAGTGCTCTAAAATGCAAACTTTCATCATTTAAAACCAAAATTTTCTCACACGGACACCATCCTCCCTCGTGTATTTATAGAACGCAATGTAGCAGATGCTTGCTTCCATTTATCGGGGCAAGGATTATTGCCCCCACTCCACGACAATCAAGCTTATGCGATCAGCTTTCTAGTACTCTAAAAAAAGGTGAGGCTTCATCATTCTAACTCCCCCCCCCCCTTTTTTTTTTTTTACTTCCGGGCCCCCCGAAGGGTTCTAGCTTATTTCATTTATTTATTATGTTTGTTTTTCTTTTGGGGTGGGGAAAACACTCTGAAGGCCCACCTCAAAAGCTTACTACTTGCTCACAGCCCTACCCCCCTAACCCCCCCCCCGCCTCCCGAAGAAGCCCATTCCCCTATTCTCCTATTTTTTCATACATATATATTTCATGTCATTTTGAAAGTGGAAGATTTACAAATTTTATCCCCCCAAAAATGCAAAACGTGAAGCACGCCTATTATCCATTGTTTTCCGTGGGGCCACTCGTTTTGCCGTAGGTTCGTTTTTTCCGGAGGTTCGGGTTATTTTAAAACCTGAAAACTGAATGTACACAGTATCCCCCTCTTTGACGGGGATC
Source organism: Heliocidaris tuberculata (assembly GCA_025618425.1). Lineage (NCBI taxonomy): Eukaryota > Metazoa > Echinodermata > Echinoidea > Camarodonta > Echinometridae > Heliocidaris > Heliocidaris tuberculata. Next base: position 40,600,451 of record CM046842.1, on the reverse strand, counting down.
CGGACCGCAATTTTTTTTTTGTCAGGACTTGCGGGCCGGCCTTATAGTGAACAAATTCGGAGGCCGCAGAGCGGGAGGGGGGGGGGGGGGGGGGGGGGGGGGGGGGCTATGGGGCTGAAGCCCTCCATGTTTACACCCTTGAGATTCGTTTCATTATGCTTATCAATACCGTGGAATTCCAATAAAACTCTGAATCCCCCCCTCCATTTAAAAAAAAAAATCATGCATTATATTTTCCACTTATTGAAACAACATCATTTAAGGTGTTAACAAACTTGATATAGTGCGCCCTTAGAAAGGTTTACTGCAGGACTATATTTCTGAAGCATGCCTGTTTCTGGTTTTATATAAGTTCATTGTTTTACTCGGTTTCCATAAGGGAAAAAATAACAATAATCACAAGAAAAAATAATCACATTTTGTATGTGCATTGGTACGTCGGTGCAGCCCTGCATTTTTCCCTCTGCCACTTTTTGTATCGTCCTATTAAAATTTTCTCTTCGTCTATTGTTTTCCTTGTTCATTTATTCCCTTCCCGTCTTCTTTTGATTTCTCTTGCTTTGTTCATGTAAAAAAAACGGACGTGTGACTCGAACAGTGTGGTGGGGGTAATCAGAAGGACCCTTTCGATGGACAATCAAAATTGAGCTGGAGGAGGGGGGGGGGGGGGGGGGGGGGGGGGGGGAATGAATAACTGGTTGAAACCTAGAGGAAAAAGTTCAGCAAAACTCCCGCCATCATGAATGGCCATGCACTGCCAGACATTTTATATTGCGGCTGAGCCCGGATGCCCGCTAGACGCCCCCGACCCCCTCCCTCATTGAGCGAGGTAGGCCTAGGTTGGAAAGGTATCAAACCCAATGCACTCTAGCATAATAATATAGTCACGGTAGTATAATGTCACACGTTATCTTAAATGTTTGCTTGTACCTGACAAGTACCCCCCCCCCCCAAAAAAAAAAAAAAAAAAAATGATAATAATAATATAAAAAAAAAATAAATAAATAACTAAAATAAAATAAAAAAAATAGGGTGAATGGAGGAGGGGCAGAATTGAATGGATCAGTAGGGAAACTTCAATATAAAAAAAATGTCAGGGATAAATATCATCATGATTCCACGTATTACAAGTGACATCTGGATGACAGTGTTGTGGCTACAACAGTGATAGACCCCATGCCCCCCCCCCCCCCTCTCGATAAAAATGATAATAATGATCGTAGGGAAGGGCTGCCTGGTGAATTCCAGTCATAAATTTTTCATGATTGCAAGACAATAAATAGAAAGGGTAGGAAAAATAACGAAATGAAATAGGATGAAAATATGCGGCAGAACTCCCTCTATCGTAAATGCCCACTGTAAGACATTTGAAATGGTGGGGGGATGTCCGTCAGACGCCCCGAATAAATGACCTAATCCCCATTCATTGAGATA
>CM046842.1:40546826-40598517 GCA_025618425.1 Heliocidaris tuberculata | reverse complement strand
TCACCTGATCCACAAACTCTCCCAGGAAAATCCTAGGAGTGTGTAATCAAACCTCCCAGGATAATCCTTGTAGAATGCGGCTATTTAGAATTAGTTGCCAGAAACTCCAAAGATAAACCTGGGAGGCCAGCAATCGTATTCAGCATGTACATAAGGCTGCTCCCACGCAGCCATAGGCCCATGTGAATGACAATGAGGGCTGCGAAATAAAGGCTTCAGCGCTAGCGCTAGCTAGCTCTGCGCTAAATCATCGCATGCTCCATCCAGATCCAGCCCACGCTCGCCCCGGTGATCCCGAGCGGATGGCCGGTGCAGTGTCCGTAGTATGTGGGCGGTACAGGAGCAGCTAGCACACCACCTGCCCTGGCGATGAAGTTTTACAAGACTGTACTGGTGCTTGGTGCGAAGAACAGTGGACATCACTATGATGATGAGCTCTTGTTATGACGTGAGTTTATTTGTTTAATAAATGTTTTAAATGTGCACCTAGATTGACAGTTACGCTCATCATATAGCATAGTCAGTCCCTTGCCTATGTCATGTGGGACTGTGTCCAACATTCACTGTTGCAGCAGTCAAAAACAGACAACAAAATTGCTCTAAGCAAGATTTGATTTTCTAAAATTTGCTAGATTACCTGATTCTGGGACTTTTCAACTCTTACTGTGCCACAAATTGGGGGATTCAGAGTTGAAAGTGTAATTTTAAACTATTATTTTCCTCTCATGTTGAAATTGAATGGTCTAGACTTCTGACTCTAGATCTAGATCTAGAGGTCTAGACTTGAAAAAGGCCCCCTGATACACACAAAACTCAAAAGCTACAGTGTATTGAAGCCTATTTACCCGTAAAAGCTAGTCTGGTCTGGAGTACAAGGTCATCTTCAGATAAGTTTGTACATGTATAAGTGAGGTAATCCTCAGGCGGTATTCTGAATCTGAATTTTATCTCAGATAAAAAAAAATTATTTTATCTCGGCAAGATAACACGCGCATAAATTTAATTTTTTTAGCGGCATTTTATCTCATTGATACTGGGACCCACCCATTTAAAATCCGTTATCCAATAAAAACTGTTGTTAGTTCTCACCTTTAGCATGCCTAGCCAATAGAATCTCTCTCCTTGGACGCGTATTGCGTCTTTACTTCATATAACGCGTGTTTTAAAGTACAAAATGTGTTAAAGCGCAAAACACGTTTTTGCTGCAAGCGCTGGAAGAGGGGGTTAAAGCATCAATCTCCACCTTGGGTTAAAAAGTGACACTGCTGTCCGCGTATCACGCATATCAAAGTGCAAGGCATGCAAGAGGTAAGAGCGTGAGATAAAATAGATAAAATCTGAGATAAAATGTGCTCTCAGAATACAAAAAGATAAAATGGTGCTCAGAATACCACCCCTGGGTTTTAGGCACTTATGGACATGGGACCAAACCTGTGGGACTGTTTGATGAATTCACTTCTGGTTCTGCACTAGACTGAAAATTCTGTCTCTCGTTCATTAGCCTCTTATTATTTTGACTTAGAGTGAATAGCCGACCCTGTCAAAATAATAAGAGGCTAATGGAGACAGAATTTTCGGTCTAGTTCTGCACTAGCGTAAACCAGACACCAAAATCACTCTAGCTCTAAGCAAGATTCAATTTACTTCAATTTTCTTGGTTACCTGATTCAATGGCGCTGCAAGCAACAAAAAGCTGCGCTTAATTTGATATATTTTGTAATTTGTAGTAATTTATAGTAATTTTTCTTGCAGGTACATTTAGATTGCCAACTAGGCACGTCTGATAGAAAAATAAAAAGACGTACCGGCAAGATTGTTTTATGATAAGAGTTTGTATTTTTGCTGTAGCTTAAGATTTACTGTATATTTATTCTTGTTAAGGTATTTTTTCCGTAGATAATTAAATTATATAACTGTTCCGTAGCGTAAAATAACATTTGGGTGTGGCGCGAACAGTTAAGTAGGGACGCCGCACAGGCTATTCATTAACAAATTACTTTCTTTTGTGCGCCGCATCCAAGTCCATTGTCAACCGCGGACCTGGGATTTTTGGCTCGCGTTTGGCGGGAAACCACAGTGACCTTGTAGTTTACCGATTTATTTTCTTAAGTAATTATTTTAGGTATATAATTACACATTTATCAATATATTCACTAAGTAATGTGAAAATTATACGTTCTACATTTTATTCGTTTTCACAAAATTGTTGTAGATTTTGATAAACCCGCAAGACAAATTGAACACGGGTACTTCTACGTGTAATCATATTGATTTGTTATATAAAATTAGAGGATAGGCTCGATACATTTATTAATAGGTTATGATTTTTGTTTCCTTATAAGTTAGATTTTATTTTCCAAGCGCCGGGAGCGGAGGATTTTGTGTTTCTTTTTGCGGACTTACTATCCTTACCGAAGTTAGATCCGATTTCGGTAAGTCAATCGTAGATTTAAGCTGGTTGCCTGTGTGTACGTGTCTTGTGTGTCTGCATAAATTACGGTAAGAAATAAATAAGATAAATAATTTTTTTTTCATTTTAATAGTCTAACGGCAGCGATTTCTGTGCCTTCATAAGTTGTACTTATCTACCCCCTTTTCCAAGTGACGGGTAAATCTGGCATAATTTGGGGGTACAGATTTCGTTGCTGAAATATATCACGCTAAGTTGCCCCCCTTTTTTTTAAGCGGTTGGGCATCTCTAGCAACGTAGGATATCTTCTTTAGTAGCGGCGTACTTATCTTAAACTTATATTTTTCCATTTGGTATTTTGATATCGTCCGCCGAAGTACTTAGTGTGAATAATATTTGTGATGCTTGTGTTTTACAACGTGAGTGATCTGGCGTTTGAAGTAATTTTTTTTTTTTTTTTTTTTATAAATTAGGACGTAATTTGTAGGTACCTTCTTCTTTTTTTTGATCGCTGCCAATTACAAGCAATATTTATTCGTTGTATTATATACGTTGTAACTTAAGGTAAACTTTTATGAAATGCGCATATATAACTTGCGATCTTAATTGTATTGCGAGATTTAATGTGACATTTCTAAAAAAGTTCGCATTATTCATTTTGCAAATTAGAAATAACTTTAATTCAATTAGTCCCTGTACAATTAAGTGAAGTGGACGGAGTGTTTGTTTTGATTGATTTGTCGCGTGCTGTCACATAGCCGAGTGGTATAAAAAAAAAGAAAAAAAAAGAAAGACAGAATAAATGATACATTTACCACGTTGGCCGTGTGAAATTATTTTGTAAGATTTGTGGTTACGTCTGTAATTGAGGTGGCTGAGAGTGGAGGTCCACTGCATTGTACATTTAATTTTATTATCCTATTTGTGCATGACTTTCATGAAAATTTGTGCACAGATACTTTGAGAAATTTATGTCAAGTGTGCACTGATACTTTTTTTACAAATTCGTAGACATAATTATATATATGGTGGGCACTGATACGTGTAGATAATTACATAACTGTGCACTTATTGAAATATTTCTGTAAGCGGAATTTTTATATTTCGCCTATTCTGAGTATATCATTATCTCGAAGATATACGGACCAGTAAGCACTCTGTGCATATTGTAGTGCAGTGATCGCATTTAAGGTTAGTGAACTATATTGTAAATATTTCCTATAAAGTGTTCAGTGCATCCGATTTATTTAACTTTCCTTTATTTGCGGCGCGGTACTTGGGCGCCACCGATGATTTTACTTGTGATTCGGAATTGCGCGCCGAAATACTGAGCGCTTTATTGAATTAAGTATTATCTATTTCTGTGCGCCAGTCGACTGCGCATTTAACTATATTTATATAAGTTCAGTGCTTGCGTTGGATATTTTGTTTCTTTACATACTGTGCGCAAAACACTGAGCGCTTATTAATCATTAAGTGCTTCCTCGAGCACATTTATATTTAAGTATACTGATCACTGCAGAATTAGTTCGTTGATATATAATTTCTAAAAGTATATTTATACTTGGGCAGTGAGTACATTTCTACTTTCATTGTCGTATCGTAGTTTATTTGAAATAACATTGTAAATTGTTAATCATTATGGAAAAGGTTCCCATTAATTCGTGTGATGTCAGTGAGCTTAAGCAGGTACCAGGTATCGGAAATACCTTGGCCGAACGCATTCTCACTTTGCGCGAGGGCTGCGACATCTCTCCGAACCTTCTTTCATCCATTCCTGGTATTAAGAATGTTGCGGAATTAGTCAAATATTTTGATTTTACACCATTTGAAGGGGCTCACAAAATCAGTAAGTCGCGGTCACTAACTGGAGAGGGTGAAGCCTCCAACTCTTCCGAGAAGGAACACAGCTCACCCCCCAAACTAGAAAAGGTGCCGCACACTGCCGACTCTCAACAGTCGAATCACCCACCGCCGTACCCCTATGAAACATACCCCCCTCCAGCATCGTCTACGGCAAGTGAAAAGTCGGGAAGGTGGCCAATAGAGCGCCCCCCTTCTCAAATTGAGGGTTCGCGGGCGATCACCCATCCTGACGACAAGGTGACCCCTAACCCTGTCAAAGAGACTAGAGGAGGTCAACAACAACGATCTCCTCAACGATCTCGACAAGATGATTATAGGGAATCTCCCTGTCTTCGAGATGAAGGGCACCATTATAGAAGACCAACCAAAGATCGCGATGTCGATTCTCCTCGTCGGTCACAGCAAGACCGCAATTTTTCTCACCATGCCAGCCGTGAATATGACCCGAGAAAAGGATACGATGGCAGAAGAGATCGATATGATCATTCCCCGGAGTATCGTAGTCGGGGAGAGCATAAATCAATTTCTCCTCGAAGAAGGCGATATCCCACAAAACAATCAGTTAGAGAGGATCGTGATTATGATTCTTCCCACCATTCTAATAGGGAGCGATATTATGATTCTCCCCGCCGGTCTAGGAGGGTGAGATATTATGAATCTCCCTCCCCGTCCAGACGGGATCGGTACTATGATTCTCCCCCTCGACGCTATAGGAGTGATCGTAATGAATCTCCTTCACGCCATTCTCGAGGTACTCGTTACGAGTCCCCCTTACGTCGTACACGTGATGATGACAGGTATCGGGAATCACCCCCTCGAAGACCATCTCATGATCGCCGATGGTGGGAGACTCGATCCCCTTCACCTGTGCGTCGTTCAGGGCGTGATCGTTACACCAACATATCTACCCGGCGAGATAGCCGTGAGGACAAGCGGTCAGTTGCATTCGCATCACCACCCCCAGTGGTGAGGGCCCCATCCCACTCCAACCAAGTCCTGCCATCTGGGCATACTGGAGCTTCCCGCTACTCATCGGACTTTGTGGATGCTGCTCCCCCCTCTACCCGAACAGGTAGGGGTGAAGGGCCAACTCCCAAACCGGTTTCTCTCCCGAAAACTATTTCGTTTGATGGTACGGGCAGCTGGCAAGCCTTTATTGCAAAATTCCAACTATTTGCTGAGGAGAGTAAGTGGGAAGCTAACCAATGCAAAAACTATTTATGCTGGACCCTGGACGGTGAGGCTAGTAAATACATGGCGGTGCTACTAGAGCGCGAACCGCACATAGTATATCAGACGTTGGTGAAGAAACTGGAGAAGCGCTTTACAATGCGAGAGTTGCCCGAAGTGACGCAAATGCATTTCACTTTTGCGCGTCAAGCCCCCGACGAATCGGTCGTACAGTGGGCTGATCGCTTGATGTCACTAGCCTCCCAGGCTTTCCCAGACCTGCCCGAGGGCTATGTGCACAAACAAGTGGTCATGCGTTTTTGTCAGGGCTCTTGGGACAAAGATGCAGGGCAACATGTGCTGAACTCCCGCCCTCGAACCCTTGAGGAGGCTGTTGACCTGTTCAAGTGGTTCCAACACACGCATCGAGCCATTTTTGGGAAACCCCGAAAGGAAGTCAAACAGACTTCTCTTTCTGAGGATGCTCACCCAGAAATGACCGTGCGGAAAATGAGTGCGCTCTCTCCTAAACCAGCGCAAGGGTCTCTTGAAAAACGTGTGTCCACCCTGGAAGGTAAAGTGGATGTAGCTCTCCATCAACTGGATTCGCTGAACAACACCATCCAAGGCCTGACCGCGTCATTCACACAGATGGAGACAACTGTGCAGGGACTGAAGGGATCCCTCCAGGACCTGACTGAAGCCGTAAGGACTCGAGCCTCCCCCGCCCGAACCAGAGCCTCCCCGGTTCGTGGAAATTCCTCGCCGAGTAGGAGCCGCTTGTGCTACGGGTGTGGTAAGCTCGGGCATTTTATACGGGAATGCCCAGAAGCCAAAACTGGGAAGTCAGTATCCTTCATGTGCGAAGAGGAGGGAAACGACTGGGGATCGGGAGAGGAGGAGGGTCTAACCCGATCCAAGAAGACATAAACCCCCCTTCGCCAACCTCACTTCCACCAGAGGGATACCCCCCCTTCAGAGCTAGGCGAGAAGGGCAACGGCGTGGGTGTAGACAGGAACACCTTGACAGAGACACCACGGGAGGGTGCCCCCATGGAGTCAAGGGAGGTGAATACCCCCCAACCCATCAGTGATGGCCACCCCCCTTCTCCATCCTGTCACTGGTTGACACCCCCATGGCCCCCGCCTACTCAAAGCATAACCAATAAAGAGGAAGTTGTGGTGTGTCGGGTCACGTCATCCTCATTGTTCAGAGTTGACATTGTTGTTGGTGGCAGACCCCTCCGAGCGGTGGTAGACACAGCTGCGGAAGTCACAATTCTATCTGACAAGGCATATCAGTTGCTCCACCCCATTCCTCCCCTCGTTAAAGAAGTAACCTTGAACGCTGCAGGGAGGGATATGAGAATGAAAGGGATAGTAGTGGGACCGGTGCAGGTGACCATAGGTACACATATTTGGAATGAAGTTATATATGTGGCCCCGATCGATGATGACATGCTGCTTGGAGCAGATCTTCTACACAAACATGGTGCACATATCGATATGCCCGGCTACACATTATCCCTTCAGGGTGAAACAATACCAATGACGTTTGGCGAAGACGATGCAGTAGCCCAAGTGATCATTTCCGATTCAGTAACTATACCCCCTAGGTCGGCAAAAAGGGTTAAGTGCCAAGTCAATACATCATCGAGGCCGTTCCTGGTGGAGCCGGATAGAAGTCTAATCGGCCTAGTACCTAGGACTCTGCACAAACCAGGAGATCAGACAGAGATCTATGTTCTCAACCCAACTGATAATCATATACGCTGGAAGCGGGACCAAATAATCGGACAAGCCTATGAGGTTTCGGTTGTTCAACCCCCCAAGTGTGACATGTCTGACAACATACAAGTCCAACAAATGGGCATAGCAGAATACAAGACCCCCGCAGAGGACAAAATCCCCCCTCATCTGCAAGGTTTGTGGGAAAGGTCCTCTGAACACCTAGTTCCTGAGGAACAAAGGGTACTGAGGGACTTGCTGCTGGAATTTGAATGTGTCTTCGCCAAAGATGAATTTGATTTGGGTAACTTCACGGAGATTACCCATTCAATTGATACGGGTAGTGCAGCCCCAGTGAAACACAAAATGAGGCGCACACCCATGAACTTCATTCAAGAGGAACGAGCACACCTGAACAAGATGTTATCGGCTGGAGTTATCAAACCCTCGATGTCAGCATGGGCATCAGCCCCAGTATTGGTAAGGAAGAGAGATGGTAGCGTCAGATGGTGTATTGACTATCGTCAACTAAACAAGATTACCAAAAAGGATGTATACCCCCTTCCCTGCATCGAAGAGTGTTTGGACACCCTAGCCGAAAACTCTTGGTTTTCCAAACTAGATGCCAACTCTGCCTATTGGCAGATAAACGTCCGAAAAGAAGACCGGGAGAAGACGGCATTCATTACGAAACATGGGCTGTTCGAATTTGTGCGTATGGGCTTCGGCCTATGCAACGCCCCGGCTACCTTCTCCAGGGCAATGAACCTCATCCTTAGAGGACTGAATTGGGACATAGCTTTGGCTTTTCTGGACGATGTGGTAGTGCTCGGTGACTCTTTTTCCAATCATGTCAACAACCTTAGACAGGTCTTGGAACGATTCAGGGACTTCAAACTCAAGCTGAAGCCCAAGAAATGTTCTTTCTTCCAACGTCGGGTAGAATTCCTAGGCAGAGAGGTGGATGGAAACGGCCTATATCTCAAGGAAGAGCATATCCAAAGCGTGGTGAGCTGGCCGACCCCTACATGTACTAGAGAGGTCGAGCAGTTCCTCGGTTTGGTGAACTATCATCGAGTCTTCCTTAAGAACTATGCCGAGGTAGTAGGGCCGTTGTATGGCCTCACCGGCAAACATGAATTCCACTGGAAGGTAGAGCACCAAGATGCCTTCGATCAAGTTAAGGGATTGATGACCACCGCCCCTGTCCTCGCATTACCCAACTCAGTAGACCCCTTTATTCTAGATACTGACGCTTCTGGCACGGCCATCGGTGTGGAATTAATCCAAGTCCAGGAGGGGCAAGAGAGGGTGATTGCCTATGGCAGTTTCTCCCTGTCCCCAGAACAGCGCCGATATTGCGTCACCAGGCGCGAACTTCTAGCGGTAGTCAGATTTACACGTCAATACAGGCACTACTTGTTGGGTAAGCATTTTACAGTGCGCACCGATCATGGAAGTTTGACATGGTTGATGAATTTCAAAGAGCCACAGGGACAATTAGCTCGTTGGCTCGAGGAACTGGGCCAATACGACATGACAGTTGAACACCGACCCGGGAGGAAACATCAGAATGCGGATGCATTATCTCGCATACCCGACAGTGGTTTTCTGTGCGAAAATTACCGTCTGGGCATCGAGCCAGAACGTCTACCCTGTGGTGGGTGTTCATACTGTAGAAAGGCCCATAAGAATTGGTCATCCTTTGCCAATATCGTAGATGACGTTATCCCATTGGCACAGAAGAACAAAATCTCGGAAGTCACGGTTGACCAGAGTAGTGAAGGGGATCTTTTGGTTACTCATATGGACATCGACTGCCGTGAAGTTCCCCCCTCTCTGGCTGTCAATGGAGTGACCACTGATGATACCGCCCCAAGTTCTACGGTCGACCTCAATTCAACAGAATTCCTTCGAAAGGAACAAGAGGCGGACACCCAACTAACGTTCTTGCGCAGGTGGTTAGTCAGCAACGAGGAACTGGATGAGGGTACTATTCTGTTATTGGACCCCGCTGGGAAGTTCCTTTGGATAAACCGAGAAATGTTTTTCTTGAAAGACGATGTCATCTGGAAGCAGGATGATGACGAATCTCTATTAGTTGTGCCACAGTCATTGCGTCAGGAGGTGATAAGGTTAAACCATGACCTTCCCTCAGCAGCACATGCAGGTGTGACCAGAACTAAGCGTAAACTGAAGTCCAAATACTTCTGGTATGGTCTGTCTCATGACATCCAGGAGTATATCAGGAGGTGTACCACATGTAATCGAAATAAGAAAACGGTGAGGTATGGGAAGCACCCCATGGTTAACTACCATGCGGGAGCCCCCATGGAGCGGGTGCATCTTGACTTCATTGGCCCTTTGCCCAAGACGACACAGGGCAACGAGTACATCCTCATGATGGTGGACCAGTTTACAAAGTGGGTCGAATGCGTCCCCCTGCCCTCGCAGACTGCTGAGGCCACCGCCCAGGCTGCAGTCAGTGAATTTTTCTGTCGATTTGGGTATCCCCTTCAGATATTCACTGACCAGGGCAGAAACTTTGAAAGCAAGTTATTTGTGAACCTTTGTAAGTTGTTACACATTCACAAGGCCAGGACCACTCCATACAGACCATCCGCTAATGGACAGGTGGAAAGGTTCAACCGAACGCTGATGGATGCGGTACGGTGTTACATCGACAAGTCTCAACGTCAATGGGACAAATATCTTGCTCAAATCGCAGGGGCCATTCGCTCCACAGTAAACAGAAGTACAGGATTCACACCCAATAGGCTAATGCTGGGTCGTGAAACCAATCAGCCTGCAGAACTAGTCTTTCCTCTTCCCCCATCCGTTCCTGAAGGATCGCTAGATGAATATTCTGCTAAACTGGCAGAGAATATTCGTCGTGCACATGACACCGCTCGAGCAACACTCCGATCGACGCAGAGACGGATGAAGAGGGATTACGATGTGAAAGTATACTTGCGTCAATATCAGGAGGGAGACCGCGTCTATTTTTTGGATTCAGCCACCCCCAAAGGGAAGTGCAAGAAGCTACTATCCCCATGGAAAGGGCCGGCTGTGATCCACAAGAGGTACACCCCCTACGTATATAGAGTCATATACAGGAACAAGGCCCTTACTTTGAATCATGACCGACTCAAGAAGTGCATGGATCTAAGTGAGGTCCCTAAAACCGATTTTAGGAAAGACGCATATTGTTACTGCAGGAAGCCGGATGATGGTTCCTTTATGATTCAGTGTGACGGATGCGATGAATGGTTCCATGGTGACTGCGTACGGGTTACAGAAGCTGAGGGCATGGCAATCGATAAGTATTTCTGCCCCTTCTGTAAGCAGAATAAGTAGATCTTTCTATTCTTTTGACACAGGCACTATGGAACAAGAGGACGCCATGTCAATCTGTGCCCCCTCAGAGGCGGATTTTGGGACGGACCAGCCGTCCAACATTCTGAAGCCTGAAATCCTGAATCAGATGGGCCCCCCTCCACCCCCTGGACCATCCAAGCGAACCTGGAAGAGAAAGCTGCGAAGGGTGAAAGGGAAACTCTTCAAAGCCGGGGGAACTCCTTATGAACGCCCCGCTCAGCCAACGAAGGTGGCAGCTGTGAGTGGCGGCGAGGCGGAACTCGTTCCGCCCCCACCCCCAGCTTCATCCCATACTCCGGCCGTAGGGAGGGGAAGAGGTCGAGGGCTGGAGCGTTTCCTTGCCCCACCGGCTCCTCGTCCAAAAGGCAGGGGTCGGGGACTCCAAAGATTCTTGGAGGAACCGGCTCTAATCCAAACACTACCAAATGGGCGGCTCCCCATTGCCACACCCTTTTTACCCCCTCTTTCTGGGTTTGATTCCCATTTCCATCCCGATAGGAGTGGTTGGTACAGTGGGGTAAAACTTCCAGCAGCCCATCCAAAACACCCTGTTGAGCTAGTAGGAGGTGTCCTGAACTTCTGTGATCCAAAGTACTACCAGGACCCACACTTCCTGGATAGGGTGTTAGCAAAATACCCCACGAAGGGCTGCTGGAAGATTGCGATGGGGATACACCCCAAGCATGCCAGCGGCTTTAGGGAGGAGCACTGGGGCAGCCTCGTGGGGCATCTTAACAACCCCATGGTCGTGGGGCTCAGTGAGGTAGGTTTTGACTTTACTGTTCCCCCCCAGCGATGGCCCGACCAGGAGGCACTATTTTCTCGCCTCCTTGGTCTGGGCACTCAAGGAAGAATCCTTGTGATGCACCTGCGAGGCGGCCCCCATGATCTGGAAGGAAGAGCGGTGCACAACATCAGTCGCCGCCTCCTCCGGCAGCGCTGCTCGACGCTGCAGCGAATCCACATTCACTGCTTTAACAGCAACCCAGAACAGCTGAAGGCTTGGACTGACCTGTTCCCCCATTGCTACTTTGGGCTGACTGGATTAGTCCGAAACTTCAACTCCGTGCAGCGCCGGGCAGTGCAGGAGATTCCCGCAGACCGTCTCCTTTTGGAGACGGACGCCCCTCACCTCGCCCCCCATCCAAGAATGAAGACAAACTCCCCCGATTTCCTGGGTGATGTAGGGGCGTTGGTGGCAGGTGTGCGAGGAATCTCCTTGCCCGACCTAATGTCGCTGGCAACCAACAATGCCATGCGACTTTATGGTCTGTAGAGCCGGCCACCAACATGGCAAATTTTGTATATAGTGTAAATAGATTTAATGTAATGTTACATGTACCTTAGTCTGAAGGGAAGTACCTTTATACTTGGTCAATACACCAAGAGCCGTAATGGATCCTTTTTTTGTTTTGTTCGAAAATTCAGTTAAAATATTTCCAACTGAATTCAGGTAATGGTAATTTTTTTAATGTCAGCCTTCACCCCCAAAGTAGAGAGTATTTGTAGATTATGGCTTATGGCTTAGGGCAAGCCGGGTTTAGGCTGTTTCAGACTTATGCTTTCTTCAGGTGCAATATACATAACAGTATTTCCTTGGCGCTTTTCGGGGTTTTACAGGTTTCAGCCGGTGGCCCTTCCATGTATATGAGTGGACTAGGTCTGCTTCAGACTGAGAAGTCTGCTCGACGTACTGAGCCGGATTGTCCAGATTATACCTTTGACCAGTGGAAGGATGCTCATCAGAGTTGGCCCTGTAAGCAACTCCCCAAAGACCAGGAATAAATTATATATTGTTATGCAAGAATGGCCTGCGATGATGTAAATATGTAAATAATATGTAAATTCATGGGCCATTATTCCTTTTCATATTATTTGTGAATCATTGTGAAGAGGTACGTGTAAAATGAGAACTTAGTGATTCCATCAGCGTCTGTATATGCAATTTTTTGTTTGTTCTGACGGAAAATAATTTCCAGTGACATATGACACATATAATGCAATATAGATTTATTTCTCCTATGAAATAAATATGTAATGCAGATTCGCCCCCTTTCTATAGCGTAGGGCTTGGGCATTACATTAAAATTTTAATGTTCTGGACATTTTAGATTTATGGGCATAAATCTTGTTGGTCGGGAGGTGTGAAGTGAAAATGCCCCCCGCACATGTAGCTCAGGGCGCGAGTGGGCGCTAAGTATAACTGAGCGCCCCTCGACAATGACTACCCTCGACCAAGTATATGCAACTCTGGGCGCCAGGGGGCGCTATTTGATAATCAGCAGAGCTAATTGAAGGAGCATGTATAGCTCTGATAATCAGCACCCCTCGCCCGAGTGTGTGTGCGCACAATAGCGCACGGCGCGTACAATTACGTACGCCCGGCCCAGGGAGCAGTACAGGAAAACAGAGGAAGATGTGAAGAGAACCGAGAACAGACCAGACGAGAAAACACCGAGATCGACATAGTGACATACCGGAGCATACTGCTGAGCGACGACTACGACGTGTTCGACGACGATTATTGGTAAGAGACCAATAATACCTCGGCGATCGCAACAACGCGCATAAATTTAATTTTTTTAGCGGCATTTTATCTCATTGATACTGGGACCCACCCATTTAAAATCCGTTATCCAATAAAAACTGTTGTTAGTTCTCACCTTTAGCATGCCTAGCCAATAGAATCTCTCTCCTTGGACGCGTATTGCGTCTTTACTTCATATAACGCGTGTTTTAAAGTACAAAATGTGTTAAAGCGCAAAACACGTTTTTGCTGCAAGCGCTGGAAGAGGGGGTTAAAGCATCAATCTCCACCTTGGGTTAAAAAGTGACACTGCTGTCCGCGTATCACGCATATCAAAGTGCAAGGCATGCAAGAGGTAAGAGCGTGAGATAAAATAGATAAAATCTGAGATAAAATGTGCTCTCAGAATACAAAAAGATAAAATGGTGCTCAGAATACCACCCCTGGGTTTTAGGCACTTATGGACATGGGACCAAACCTGTGGGACTGTTTGATGAATTCACTTCTGGTTCTGCACTAGACTGAAAATTCTGTCTCTCGTTCATTAGCCTCTTATTATTTTGACTTAGAGTGAATAGCCGACCCTGTCAAAATAATAAGAGGCTAATGGAGACAGAATTTTCGGTCTAGTTCTGCACTAGCGTAAACCAGACACCAAAATCACTCTAGCTCTAAGCAAGATTCAATTTACTTCAATTTTCTTGGTTACCTGATTCAGGGATCTTCAACCCTCAGGCTCATGCCCACTTTGCTACACATTTTGGGTTTCAAAGTTCAAAGTGAAATTTTAAACACCGGGTAATTATTTTCTAATCCTGTAATGATCTTTCTTTACTACACCAAGTTACATGCATGTAATAATAGTAGAGTCTATGTAGTAGTAGATCTAGATCTACCGGTACTTCTATATTTATAGTCAATAGCTATTGAAGGCTGAATATTCAGCCATGAAAGCTATGTTTGAGTAAGCCAGGGGTCCTAAAGGGTAAAGTTACACTCCCCGCAAATTTGTGTAATGCGACGCATTCAATGACCATGCGCCCAACTTTTGGTGAAACTGAGCAACGAAACTATCATTGATATTGCCATTATCGTGGTTGAGGAAACCACCATTCACTCCATACAGAAGCGCTTCATTGCGTTACATGCATTGGTTTCCTCTTTCCCTGTCCATAGACTCTGCACTTTATTTTTGCGTGCTAACGAACGAGTGGTTTCCTCAACCATGATATACGGTAGATATGATTTATGTTTGCCAAAATGAATGAGTAATCTTCCTTTATTTTTGGTGATATGTTTTTAGAAATTGGGGTGAAATTCACTAGACACCTCAGTCAGCTTCAAACTCAAGCATTGCATTCATTTAGACTATTATGTGTGCTTAGCTTTTGGACCCTAGTTTCATTTTCTTGAACAAAATTTGATACCGCGTCAACATCAACTCTAAAATGTAGACTCTGTTGTTGACATTTGTTTGTCATAATTTTTTTTCAGCGATTTTACTTCAAAATATGTAGAATCAGTAAATTTGCATAAACCACTGAATAAAATGACTTTTTAGCCGCAAGAAACAAAAGTGTGTACATGTAGCTTTAGTTAGGTCCCCACATATATGCATAAGTGGGTTTTAGGGGTATAAATTATTGACTGTTATTTCTGATCGTTAACTTCAGCGTTGACATCCTACTGTATGCTGAGTGTTACCCTAACCCATTCATACATGCAAGGTTACTTTTTAGGTAACCTCGCACTTGTACAAACCTGTGTACAGTAGAGAATTGCCTCCCATATAGGGAGTGTGTAATCTCTGCCTCATTGTGCTGGTTCATAAGGACCACTATTTATAGAAAACTGCTATTCATTTAACACCCGTTATGAATAGCGGCCCTTATGAATAATTATGAATAGTGGTCCTTATGAATGGAGGTCCTTATGAATAGCGAGGTAATTTGTCTATGGTTTGCTCGCTATTTAGAAGGAATGCTATTGATACAAAACCACTATTCATTTAGTCAGGCATTATGGATAGCGGTCCTTATGACTAGCAAGGTTACCCCCTAAACATAACCCTGTAGGAGGTCTAGACTACATGTACACTGAAGTTAGCGATCAGAAATAATCGACAATATACCCCTAAAACCTGGGATTACCCATACAGTAGCAGAAATACTCCAAAGACAATATTTTTCATCAGTAAATTAGCTTAAAATTTACAGATTATTGAGAAAAAGGCCAGATTAAACACTTAGAGCAATTAAAAAGTGACTTTTTTCATGGTAGGGGGATCATACAACTGTCTTAGGTAATAAATGGGTTCACTAGGGCTTTCAGACTGTGTTAAAGCAATGGAACTACCACCTCTGAAATGGCTTTTAGCAGGGCTGTCAACTTTGGGGAACTGCTTGGAGGGAGATTCGTTTTGTCTTGTTTTCTCTCACCAGCCCTCCATAAGGTGCTCAGTTGGGGGATGGGTCTTTTTACTCTGACAATAAAAAAAAAGGTCTTTAGCATTTTGGGGTGTCTTTTTACTCCAATTTTACACGTTTGGCGGGAGGTTTTTTCATGAAGCGGGAGATTTACATGCTTAGCAGGAGATCAGGAGGAAGGTCGTGGTGGCTTGAGGCTCCCGCAAAAAGCGGGAGGGTTGACAGCCCTTTTATAGTGAGATATACAGTTGGGTTTTTAAATCAAATCAATTACACTTCTATCCCTTCATGAAGAATGTTGAAATGCAGTGGTATTCAAATAATTAATGTGTAAAGTGTTAAAAGCCTGGCATTAATATTTGAACTTCAAGGGCAATCCAACCTTGGTAATAAGATGATTTGTGTGAAAGCAGAAAAATAAGAAAAACAGGATGGTGAAAGTTTGAAAGGAATCAGACAAGGACTAAGAAATATGGATGTTTTAAAAATGAGATCACTACATCTATGCGAATCTCAAATTGGCAATTTGGTGAGTCAGTTTTGACATTTTTGTGGACAACTCTCCCATTTGTCATACACAAAAATATCATTAATTTGTGGTTTTCTTTGAGGTGCTTTTACCCTGTCCTTCAGGGCAGTACTCAAAATATATTGGAGATAGCATATTGTTATAGGTCCTCATGAACGAAAAGATTCTAATGAGTAATGCATTTTGAAAAAAAGTGACATTTTAGTCATTTTGTGTGTTAGAGTGAATGGGGGAGTTGTCCACAGCTACATCACAGTGACATTACCTATTCGGCCCATTTGAAATTCCCATATTCATAGTGATTACAACTTTCAAAAATTCATAACTTTCTTATTGCTTGTCCGATTTCGTTTAAACTTTCATCATTCTGCTTCTCTGATTTGTCCTCTTTCTTTCAAAGCAACTTGCTATTAAGGTTGGATTTCCCTTTAACCTTATTTCCTTTCAGTGCATGATTTATCAATTATCATCATTGTCTACATTGTCCTGTAGGCACGCACATTTCATCAAACAGAAATCATTATGAATCAATTGTGTCTAATTCAGTGTAAAAGATCACCTATTACCTGACCAATCAAGAGATATAAATGGCCCATTGTAGGTAGAACACATGAATGTGAAGATAAACTCACACCAATTCCATTTTGCAACACTAGGCACTTCTATAGTTCTTAGGCATCAGTCCTATATGAGCTATTAGAACAGTGGGTCACATGACCCACTGTTTGCAACCTCAATTTATCCTGTGTCCCATTGGGGTTAGGGTCCATTTTCATTAACGAATAGGTATAGGACCAGTACTAGTAGGATGTGGTACTACGAGGATCCCTCATCCCATTCAACAGAAGAAAGTGGTGCGATGTGTCTTGAATTTTGTGTCTTTAAAATGTGAATAAAACAGCACCGTTTTATATACAAACAAGCAATTTATGTTCTAAGAAACCAATGAGTTATTGAAAACCATCAACTTCGAGCATATGAAGTCCAATCAAAAGATGGAATTTAGTCACATAAAAGTTTTGAGTGATTGTTAATACATGTCTGCTGGTACACATTGCAATTGTTCCATTGAGACTAGGTCTGGGCAGCGTTTCATCGAACCGTCGTAGTACAAGTTCCCCGACAGTACATCCCATTAAATTGAACTGTATAATATACAACATTTATAAAGCGCTTAATACCATGTTTCTAAGCACATGTGTATAGATTAACAATGTACATGTACGTTTCAGTGGGATGTCGGCAAACTTGTACTTACGACGGTTCGATGAAATGATGACCTGGCTCCACTGAATACATCTACACAGTGGAGGGTTGATAAACACCAATTTTGTTCATCCTGCACAGGGAACCATCCTTATGTGGAGCTGTGTCAATTTCTGTGGTGGTCAACTGGAAGAGGTAAACTCACCATATACATGTAATTAGCAAATTCTGGAAAAATATTTTGGTTTTGCATTGCAGGGTGATAAAATATCTGGGGTGGTATTCTGAGATTCATTTTATCTTGATTTTAGTGAAAAGATTTTATGTATCATACCAAGTTTTAAACTGCCACATTTCATTGGTGTTTGCGCCGATGTCTTTCGTGTACACAGCCACTTTTGCGCAGTCATTAACCAATGATGAGCCATAAGTGTACATTTTGTTATGACAATTAAATTCATTTCACTAAAATCAAGATAAAATAAATCTCAGAGTACCACCCCTGGCAAGCTATGGCTTACCAGTTAAGGAGTATGAAGAAAATGAAGGATAACATAAAAATGTGAACATGGAACCCAACCCTGGCCAATTTGCCCCGGGCAGCACTTGAAGGGGTGCAAAAATCGCTAAAAGTTGGAAAGAAAAAGAGAAGGAAATGAAGAAAAATCATGATCATTAAGGATTATGAGCCCCTAATCTGTAGGGTGAATGCATTAGAAATACATTTTTTTCAGGGTTTAAATATTTTCTAAAGCTCTGTTACTTTCCTCCCTCGCATATGATGCTCCAGGATCTTGTAATTTTGGGCTACAGTGAAGGATATCATTTTAAAACAGGGTTTTTAAATGGTTCAGAATTTTAAAAATAAAATAAAATTGTTGTTGCTTTGCTCACTCTCGTGTAAGTTTAATCAACTTCTTGTTGATATTGCACCCCCAGTGTGGGATAAAGTGTATAGCATGAATTTTGCAAAGGTTGAACATTAAGAAATCTCAACTTTCCGTTGCCTTGCTGAATTCCTTATCTATTTCTCAAGGGGTTTTGTTAATTTTGCACCCCATTTGAGACGAAAGGAAATAGAAAACCATTTAATTTATCAATGTTCAAAATTCTACCTCTCGATAGCAGTGCTTAATTTTGAACGTTTGCTGGGAAAAATGCATCAGAAATTTCATTTTGAGGGGTTGAAAATGCAACAAAAAAAAAATCTTTCGCTCGGTCACTTTGCTCCCTCGCTTTTACAAGAACTTAGATCAGTTTGGGGGGGGGGGTGCAACTTTATTGCTAACCCCAGGTGCCATAATCCCTAGATACGCCACTGGATTAGTTTTAACGGTGCTTATCATTTCACTAGTCTACTACAAGTCAGAACTGATGTAATTATGCCAGAAATGATAGTCTGTAAAATTCAGGGGAAAAAACTTGTGTTCAACACTAACCCTTTCAGGCCTGGTAAGCACTAAACCGATACCTACATTATACTCCCTCAATTTATTAGTAACTCTATGACCTTCATTTTATCCCTACCTTTTTCTTAGACATGGTCGTGTATCTGAAAACAATAAACATGGAAATTGATTATGCTAAAAGTTGGCGATATTTGTAATGAAACAGTCATTCTGACAAAGCAACCAAAATGGGCACAGTATTGGTAGAAACTTTTGCTGTTTTCACTCATGTATGGTATTTTTTTAAGGGTCTAAATCGAAAGTTATTGAGCCAAACCACAAAATTTTAGAATTTTTGCAAAGGGACAAGGGATTATCCAAAAGTCATTATGTTTCCTTCTATGTCACATTAATGAAAGCAAATTTCAGGCTTTTTTTTTTTTTTTTTTTTTTTTACTATTGTAACCAGTCACCAAATGTATAGCAATCTGCTGTATGAGAAGTAGAAAGACAAAAACTCATTTTCATTTCAACAAGTCATAGAAGTCATTCTCCTCTGTGCAAATTAAAGTCGGTGAAATTTGCAGATTGTGGCAGACCTTTGAGTTACTTTGAGACCTAGTTTGCTGAAAATCAGACCATCCATTGTGAGGTCCTGCAATTCTTCTTAGTTGCATGTCAATCCAAAATAAAATAGCACATCATCATTACATTTGCACTAATACACAATTTATGTGTGTGTGTGTGCGTGTGTGTGTGTGTATGTGAAACCCATTGTTAAATTCAAAGATATGCAAAAGATTATTTTGCATATACCTTTGTAAATCTTTGAATTTAACAACATTGTAGTATTTTCTTATTGGAATATTCATGCAAACACAGTAATGCATGATAAATATAATAAAATACAATGCATTAAAAGAGACTGAAAAATTGAAAAAGTTCACTTTAATTAAATTCAGTTCAATGTTTTATTATCCATAATAAACAATGGAAATTTGCTTTGTTTACATGCACATACACAGAAGAGTTGATACATAATAAAACAAAGTACTTGAAAGTCACAGAAAAAATTACTGATATAAAAAGACAAAAAGAATAAAAGAAAATGAGAATGTATAGTATGAGGCCTTGTATTGAATTCTACTTATTTTGCGTAAAATGAGTATCAAACTGAGTTATGGCTTAAAAGTACATGAGTTGTGTATGTAATCATATAATTTACAAGGTAGAGACAAATATAACTCTCAGTGTATTCACTATAATATTGTGGTATAAGAGATATTGTTAGTTTGAGTAACTTAAAGGAAAAATACAATGCAAAAGAACTGACTTGCCATTTGATGAAAATGGCCCAAGAAGATTGAAACAATACGCATTGGGTAAGGTTAATGTAGGTTCCCTTCAGGTAGCTGAGCTATTTCTTTGTTGGTCATTTACACATTTTATTAGTATACCAAGGGTCTCTTACATAAATCTTGTAATAAGTCAAACCTGCTCCCAGATTATCATTGCTAAAAGGGAAAGTTAACCCTGATTACAAGTTGGTTTTAAAGGAAGCAGAAAAATGAAAGAAACTGATCAGTGAAGGTTTGAGCGAAATATGATAAGAAGTAAGAAAGTCATGAATTTTTGAAGTTGTAATCAATCAAACACAAATTGGTAACTCTGTGACGTACCTGGCGAGTTCCTCTCCCATTTGCCCTGTACCCATAAGTCATTAATTTCCATTTTCTCTAAAGAAAATATTCAAACATAGATGCACCTTAGATATAATCATTGCTCATATGTTTTTACACAAAACCTGTATGAAACAAATCTATTCCTTAATCAGAAACTACATGTAAGAAAATGAAAATTTATGACATTTTCTGTACAGAGCAAATCGGAGAGGAGCTCACAAGATACGACATGGAGTTGCCAATTTGTGTTTGATTGATTACAACTTCAAAAATTCATAACTTATTTCTTATCAGATTTTTATCAAACTTTTACTATTCTGTTTCTCTCATTTTTCTGCTTTTATTAAAATCAATTAAATACCAGGGTAGACACTTTAAAAGTTTGTCTATGATTATTTCAGTGAAGTGCACACTTGGGGAAAAAGTAAAGTCATTTTATTTTTGTTTCTTTATATGTTCATTCATGTACTTTATTGTAATTATTTCTTTCTTGCTCCTTTGTATTAATTACAGTCTATTTTGGAGTGATGTAATATAAAACTGAGGAAAGAGTTTTGCTGTCAACTAGTTCAAGACTCCCAAGCTTATTTCTCAGCAAACAGAACTGACCCCATGCAGCAGTATACCAGGTACATGTAGTAGTGATTTGTTTTTTTTTTTTGACATGCCTTATATGTATTTCCTTTGTTTGTTGTTGTTTGTTTTAATTGGTGTCTTCTTTTCTTATACAAGCTCCATGTTTGTTTTCATGAAATCTTCAAGTGAAAGTTTTGTTATGATTTCCTATACTGGAGCCAGCCCCTGGACCTATTTCCAGATGATCATAATTGAAAATTGAAATTTTGCTTTATTCCGTCATTATGAACGTAAGATATAATACACATCATGGAAGAAAGAGGGCATCCTTATCTGGCATTAATATTAAGAGAGTTCTAATAACTCAAATATTTTGTGCTTTATACTGTAGGAAGCCAAATGAAATTTACCCTCAGATGGCACTTGTTTTATTTTGTCTGACAGGTCTACAATGATAAAGTGACATGTGAAAAATTAATTCAGACCTTGCTCGGTTATTGATCCTCAGTCAAAATGAGCTTGTAACTTTTATTTAAGGGATTTCATTCGATTCCATATGGTTGTTTGAGGATAAAAGATGTGATGATGTCTACAAGTATTAAAGGAAACCAAAACCCAAGGAGAGAATCAATGTTATTGGAAAGTGAGAATTCAGAGAAGCACTTTACAAAAAGTTTCATTAAAATTGGTTAAAAAATGAGAGAGTTATGGAAGTTTGAAAAGTCTCGTTTTACTTTCTATGGGGATCCTCAAATTGGCAAAATTGCTTCAAAATGGCTGATTTTGTGAACAACTCTCCATTTGTTTTGTACACAGATTTTCAGATTTTCCCCATTATCTCTCAGGGTGCTCCTTGTCTCCTCCTGAACTCGACATATGTGGTGTAAAATACATTTTCTCATTATATATGTTGAGCTCAGAAGGAGATTAACTGCACCTTGAAAGATAATGGGGAAAATCTGAAAATCTGTGTACAAAACAAATGGAGAGTTGTTCACAAAATCAGCCATTTTGAAGCAATTTTGCCAATTTGAGGATCCCCATAGAAAGTAAAACGAGACTTTTCAAACTTCCATAACTCTCTCATTTTTTAACCAATTTTAATGAAACTTTTTGTAAAGTGCTTCTCTGAATTTTCACTTTCCAATAACATTGATTCTCTCCTTGGGTTTTGGTTTCCTTTAACTATCACATTTTGTCAACGTGGGTAGCAAATTCAAACTCTGAAATAATTACAATTTTCCACAATATTAAAACATAAAGGTTCACTGCAATGCATTGATAAACCATCTTTGCAAATATGCATTTACATTGGCATATTTTCATTATTTACAATTTTTTTATGTACAGTTATAATGCCAACTCCAAATATCTTTAAAAGCAATGTGATACCTATATACCTGTACTTCTAATATGCAATCATTGTTAATTTTGTCATAGTGTGAATGATAACTTGCTAAACTCTGATCATGAGTCTCTTAACTCCCATTGCTTAGGAGTTTCATCTGTTTTGAGATTTCACCAAAACACAAACAATGCTTTCTTTTCAAACTCATGCTTTTCTGTAAACTGATTCAATTGCTTATGTACATACATGTATGGCTAGTAAGCAGCTTTGCATAGTGCAGAATTCATTGGTAGGGTTTGTTGCATAAACCTAATGTGCCTTGACATTAGACAAATTCTGGTAACACAAGTCTCTCTAAAAAGCCCAAGAAGGCAATCTTTGAAATCACTATTGTAGGTTATGATGCCAGTATCATTTTCATTCATTGGAAGGGCAGATTTAAGTAACTTATATAAAAAAGTGGTGGGAGACCCATCTTAGCAAAGACAATGATGAGCTTTTAGCTTCAAGTATTTTCCAAACTAATAGATATCATCTTCGAATGTTTTGATATGAATTCATTTCTATTTTTACCAACCATTCTGCCATCTCTTATATCTCTTTGTAGATCTGGACTGACATGAGGTACCCAAATGTCATCAGTTTCATCAAGAATTTTCAGGAACTTCAGCCAGTTATTTGTAAGCTGCCGTTCTATAAAGCTTTTGGATGTGGGGCTACTTTGTCGCATTCATGTTTTTATTGAAGATGTGATAACTTCTGATTTTAATTGAAATGTCAACATTGAACATAACAAAACAAGGCAAAAAGTGTATTACCTGATTTGGAATGAATAAGCTGCCCCATATTCCTTGTCTTAGCCCTGTATCCAACATATTTGAATGGAAAATATATGACTTTAATGACCAGTAGAGGACCTTTCGCATTTAATTTAGATATAATTTTATGATTTTTTTTTTTCCCCATTCAGGTGTTCACATTTCACATATATCCATCAATGTCTGTGATAAAAGTTAAGCCATATGAATGTATAACCATTGCTTAATAAGTAATGACGTATTCAATGAAATTGGGACTGGGAGTTTTAGAATTATTATCTCAAGCATTGTGAATGCACAAGTGTGATGAAAATTACGTTATATGTTCAGAATTTAAGATGGTGAACAATCTACAGGTTTTTCACAAAATGAATGCCAGTGTTTCTGTACTCATGCACCAATATTGAATCATAATCTTGTGTTTTTTAATGGAATTCTGTTTTGATAGAAACTGGTGCAAAGTAATTTGAATTGCTCATCATGCATTTATTGCATTGATTAGGTTGTTTCTACCAGAAATTTTTTTAAGAGTTAACAAAAATATGCTGTAAATTACATGATGTACATGTATATTATGTACATGCTGTAGAGCACAAATCAGATTTGCACAGGATGTTATATCTAAGTGGTTTTGAACAATCATTTCAATGTCTTATCATTTGCTCATTATTAGTACATGTATTTTATATTTTTGTTGTAACATTGGATTTGTACACATTTATATTATTTATTTGTAGGCCTGGTGTTGAACATTCAGTGAAAAATGTCAAAATTACTTTTCAGTAGATCATCAAATGAAAATCATTCCACTTTTGTCCCATTGTTGTTTCTGTGCTTAATTACAGGGTGATTAAATGCCCACAAGCTCTTATCAGTGGAAGAAGAGTAATCATTTTGTTGAAAATTGGGAAAACATGAGATTACTATATGAGAGAAATTTGCGAAGTGGTAATGTGACTTGCAAGTTCATTTTTCACATCTCTCTTTATTTTGCTTTACATTATACTATCAAAGTTTTATTCATTTCCTAAGCATGAATTGTCACAGTTCATTAAAGCAGTGTAGTGTCAAAAAGTCATTGTTTTAGCTAAAGCACTGTACTAATGGCATTACTGTTAGCTAGGAAAATAATGTCAGTTTTCCATTTTTGATAAACAGATTGACAAAGTTACAACCATAGGATTTTCAACCGTAGGATTTTCAAACACATTATAGTGATGGTGGATTTACATTGATGACCTCAGTGATTATGAGAGATTTTTTTTTTCCTAAAAGGACTACATTTCTGTTAGCATGCTCGCTATTGTTCTTATTAGTTCCTCATTCCACTGATTTTTTTTTTTTTTTTTTACTGCTCAGTATACTTACTTGCATGTATATATACCAAGTCTGCACAAATTTGAGATTGTGTTTTTTCCTGTAATCTATTGATCCTGCATTTTGGCTTCATAGATCACTCAACACTTTATGCACAGACTGTATTGACTATGTGCAATTGATTTTTTTGGTGGGGGGGGGGGGGGGGTGCTATTATTCAGTCATAGATGTATATGTGGAAATTATTGTCTAATCCCCATTAATTGGAAATTCAGATTTGATGTTAAGTTTCCTTACAAACCAAGCTCCAAATTACATGTGAATATAAGTCAGTTACATGGAGCTGTATATTTGGGTCTTACAAAGTGTTAGGGTACAGTCTCATCATCATTGTAAGAAATGTAGGGAGGACACCCTTTCAGTCGAAATTCATGAAACATGAAATAAAGTTCAAATTATTATCACTATCCAGTTGTCTAATGCTATGCGTGTAGATGTAACATGTACACCTTGGTTTTAATGCACATGTGCAAAATATGTTCAAGTATATTCGCTTGTCTGCAATAATATTTATGTGCTTAGCATTTTACTACATTAAGATGAGAAAACGTCAACTACTATCTAGCTCAAGTTATCATCTTTTCATATGGCAGCTTGTAACTTTTCTAGGAGTAATTTTTCCAGCACTCTTTCATAGAGTATGCATGATTTTCTGATAATAATTCACTGTTGTCTATATAATTCATGTTATTTTTATATTATGGTTATCGTTATTGCTGTTGTTTTCTTGTTATTTTTGTCATACATGTAACTTCTAATGTCCAATTATTACATGCTTCATGTACAAATGTTACAATGTATTTAAAGGTGTATCCATACTATCTTGTTTTGTTTTTTATTCATAAAATACAGTCAAGTGTTGAAATGTATATTTCTTGTGAATTTCTTTTTCATCTTGGTTTTATTGGCAGGGGTACAGTGCATGCATTATAATTACTAGTTAGTCGAGTTAAAAACTATTGAACCAAGAAGGTAATTCGTACTTATTGGATTGGGATATTCTATATCCATTTAAGGTTTAACTTTTCTTTTTCTTTTTCTTTTTTTTCTCTTCTTTTTTTTTTTTTTTGGGGGGGGGGGGGGGGTCATGGCAAGTCATCAGTGATCTGAATCTGTGTGTGTGTGTGAGTCCAGTGGTGGATCTACATAGGGGGAAAACCAGCCATGCCCCCTCTTTTGAAACCCAACTGGCATACCTTAAGTACACAATGAACAAAATTCCCCCCTTAATTGTATACTTTTCCGGCTCTGTGCCCCCTCTTTTACGAAATCCTGGATCCGCCCGTGTGAGTCACTCACTGAATTAAAACTTTGATATAAGTGCATTGCATTTATTTATTGTGTTTTTCATGTACCATTTTGCATGACATTGACTACTCCTTTTGATATCTACAGAAGTGTGGTTGGGTATGATTATATTTATTATAATTAAATTTGTATTGACCAAGTTTCAACTCCCCCCCCCCCCCCCAATTTCAAGGTATACATAACTGTATTTTCATTTGAAATTAAATGTTTTTTAAGGGAAAAATGACGTCAAGAGTAAAGATGCTTGGTGAATATACAATTTCATCTTAACATGATCTGATAAGGTTTTAAAGATTAGAATGTACATGTACCAACTAAAAAGTATGTGACCAAATAAAGTATTTGCTCACTAATGCAATATGAAATGCATTCAAAGGTCAAAAGCTGATCTATAAATGTGTATACATGTAAATGTCTGCCAAATCTTTTAGTTTCTATGGTATCAATAGTTTGAAGAACTTGGAGGTACTTGTATGAGAGAAAGTGTTGATTAATCCTCTACTATGCATTAAAAAAATGTTTAGCAAGACAATATTAGTTGACACAAAAAAGATTTGTTTCAAAGCAATAACATATCTCCTTTATCATCTCATCTCTCTCTCTCTCTCTCTCTCTCTCTCTCTCTCTCTCTCTCTGTAACAAGTTGAATTGTATAGGAAACAAAAATTTTGGTTGACAATTTTAACAAGTTGAAAAACAAGATAACGTAATGAATGTTTGAAAGTTTATATTGTTACCTACAAATCTATCTTAGATGGGCAAATAACTCGCTTATCCTACTTGTATGAGATGTCATAAATTTTCATTCTGCACATATTTATCCCTGCAGGTAGTATTCATCTATAGTATTACTAGCATGTTATATAAATATGTCTCCTTTCATGGAAAACCCAGCTCATCCATGAATTTGGAAAATTATACATGTATCTCAGTCATTTTATGTGTAAGAGTATAGTTGACTACATCACGTCACAATGACATTAATAGTTCAAACTGAAATACAATACCACTGTTTTTGTAATCTCAAATATCAAAAGTCCTTTTTTTTTCATTCCATTTTTTACCTATTTGTAACTTCAATACTTCTAAGTTCTACTTGTCTTCGGAAGAACTTGCGTTGATGTGTGGATTTCCCTTTTTAGTATCATCATGTTATGTCAGTGCATGAATACTTCAATGTCCTGTTGTTGGACACAACCAAAAAAGTTAATAATATTGCTTTAACATGTACTTGTCACACATTCCAATTTTCATTTTTAATCTTTTTTTCATACCTTTTAAAAAGTGGTGGTGAACTTCCCTGTCTCCACACACACACACACACACACACACACACACACACTCGGATCTGGCAGTGGTGTACTGTGGATCCAGCCTTTTTATTGAGGGGAAATAGTGTTGGGGGGGGGCACCAGCATTATTCTCCACTTGATCAAAGATGGGCAATAAAAAAAATCCATTTTTAGTGATGATTCTGCTTCCTTTGAAATTGCTGCATAGTTACAAGAACACATAAATTTAATTATTGCAAGACGGGACATGATATCTACATCTCATGCAACCACATAAAACTGCAGCACTGTCATTTAACGTTGACTAAAATGTAAATGCTCAGTCTGTAGTGATTTTGAGATGGCATCTGTTCAGAGCAAATTTGACAGAAAAATATAATTAGAGACAAAATTACAACCATTTTCATTTCATGGAAACTATAAAACTATGAATATGGCATATAGTTGACAGGAATGAATATTCTGCCACGACAATCTAGTATGCATTTGGCATAATGCATTCGGGAAGTTCAACTGTCACTGATAAACTCAGTGTCCAATAACATGTAATGAGCATGATCAATTTGATTAATTCAGGAAACATTTGAATCATAATTATTTGGGACTGTACATATATTCACATTCTCTTTATGCATTTTTCCAATGTTATTTGTGAAATTAGTGTTCATCACTTGTCTTAAATTAGACACTGTGTTTCAAAGTAACAAAATCTTTTCTTTACTGCTTCAAATGTTTATAGAAATGTTCATGACACACTAAAACATACCAAGATTTGCCCATGTAGCAAAATAGTGAAAATAATCATCGTACAAGAAAATCCTCTTTATATTGCTAACCATCACATGAAAATGGACTGGAATTTTTTATGATCACTGATTGTGGGTTTTAGGTCTTATGGTGATTAGAAATGTCACTTGAATCAACAATACTAGGTGAAATAACCATACAGATAGGCCTGCATGTACATGCAGGGGCAGACTAGGACTAAAATTTTGATTGAAAATTTTGATGTGGAGGCCCACTTAACTTATTTCGACCGGCCCTCAGACCTCAAATCAACCGGCTCTCTAGCCAAAATATCGTGCGGCCTATTGGGAACACTTCCCCAAATCCTCATTGCCAAATTGGCCAGTTCTCAGTCATTGATGATAATATTTGGGGGGCAACCAATCAGATTAGGGAAGAGATATCAATTGCAATTTTCCTTTGCTTTTAGGAAATTAGGACTTGAATATGGGTTTCCTTTTTATTGACACACATGCACACACACTGTATGTCATCCCCTTTGCTTCTTCTGGTAACAATTTTGTAACCCCATTTTAATTTATACATTTGTATTTCAAGTGTATACCAGCTGATAATGCCCAACCTCATCTTCAGGTTTATCCACTTCATTGAACATGCAGTAACATCATCAAAAATTGTCAAGTGCTTCAAAGTATAAAAAACAACATTGAGATACATGATATGACAAAGGCAGCAAATTTTTTGTGTATACGGTACTATGGAACAATTACAGAGAATCAGGTTATCATCAGAA
Organism: Heliocidaris tuberculata; assembly: GCA_025618425.1. Lineage (NCBI taxonomy): Eukaryota > Metazoa > Echinodermata > Echinoidea > Camarodonta > Echinometridae > Heliocidaris > Heliocidaris tuberculata. Next base: position 40,569,948 of record CM046842.1, on the reverse strand, counting down.
AGGAGATTTTGAAAGTTCAAAAGAAAATTGCAAAATATTATCATTGATTCCTAGGAAAATTACAAAAATAGGTATCAAAGTATGAAGTAAAAACCATAGACAATGGCAACAGCAATTAAATAATACATAAATTAAACTCAAGAAAAAGAGAGAAAGTATGAGAGACTTTTGACTTATAAAGAAAAATCATATTTCCTACAAATTAGGCTAACTTGACCGGACAGAAGAAACATATACCTATGTCTACGTATAGCAATACTGGCACCATTTTACATTTCGAGTGCTCAGGGACCGTATTGCTGCCAAGCAGCTCAGCAGTGCATGAACATGCAGGATCTCGGAGGATGTGTGTGAGTAATTTGCACAAGACGTATTGGCGGACGCCGATGTCGAGACGGTCCAGAAACTTCGTCCAATCAAAGCAAGTAAAAATAGTCTGTACGTCCTAACCCTTATGTGCTCAATTCTGCTGCATTCAAAGGGAGGGTCAGGGCATGCCTCTGTAGCGTTCCCTTATTTGTGTTCAATTTCATTATTCTTTTAATCTCGACCTGGCCACCCTTATAAAGTTTAGAAAGAAGAGTTTAAAAAAGGGCGATAAAATGTAGAAAAACATGAACTTGCGATGAGAATTTTGGTTGAAGTTTGGTAATTAATGTCTCTTCTTGATTTATGAAGTACTTTCATTGCATTTTAACACACAACATATCTACCTGTGCACTCCTCTCTCTCTCCCCCTCTCTCTTTCTTTCTCTCTGCTGCTTGCCTCGCGTACAAAGCTGTCATTATTTTCAGAATAGCAACGTGTTGTACATTTCTACCGATGGAACTGTTGAATCTATCCCTCCCCCCTCCCCTCCCCCCTTCTCACTCTCTCTCTCTCTCTCTCTCTCTCTCTCTTCTCTCTCTCTCTCTCTCTCTCTCTCTCTCTCTCTCTCTCTCTCTCTCTCTCTGTCCGAAGATTCATCCATAACACAATAAGTTAAAGAAAGATTGAAATTATGAAGGGCCTGAATATAAAGACTATGAATGACTTTACGGATTTTCCTATTTCAAAGGAGTCAATAGAGGGCTTTTTCCACTTTGAGCAGCGGTACTCCTTTTAAAAAAATAATTCAGAACCTTATTAATTTCTTCCAGTCCAGCGTTTCTCTTCTTTTATTCTTCTCGTGCATACTTCTAATATTTTTCATGTTTCTATTGTACCAAAACCATCAAATTGAAACTTAATCCGAACCCTTAAATTTCCCCCAAACATAACCTTTACACCGTAACTGAGGTCTACGTCCTAAACAAAAAACCACAAACTAACTTTGATACTGTAAACCTGATTATTAGCCAGACCCCTCTCCAAAGTATTCATCTACTCTTAAAACCTGACCCGAAATCAAACTGCAAACACCTAGATATAAACTTTATTCTATTCCCTTCACTTAGCTCTAATCCTGATAATATATTCTAACTTAAACTTTTAATCCTACTGACTTTAAAATATTCGGGTTAGTATTATGATTAGTGCCAGAGGTTGGTTCGGGGCTAGGTTCAGAGTTAGAGTTAGGGTTAGGGTTATGGCACTCGCGTTTTGGGAGGAGTTGCAGGTCAGTAGGATTCAAGGGACATCGGGTGGTTGCCCCTCCTGACAGCTTTTCGACCAAGCGGGAAGAAAGTATTTAGTAGGGTAGGGAATACAAGAAAACGAACCATGTCTACGATAATAAGTTCTCAAACTTATACATTTAGGCCTACTTCATTTACCGTTAAATGCCTCCTATAAAGCAAACCACGGCCCTTAAAATAATGGTTTCCTTACCCGACGACATTATTTATTACAGGTAACTGAGATGTTTAGCCCCTCCTTAGTCCAAGATCTAGATACCCCACTGGATCGGGGTTAGGGTTCATTAGTATTAGGGTTAGCTAGGGTTAGGATAGATGTTGAGGGATTAGGGTTAGAGTTCATTAGGGTTATAATTAGGGTTAGGATGATTAGGATTAGGATTAGGGTAGATGCTGGGATTAGGGTTAGGGTTAGGTTTAGGGTAAGGATTAATTGTGTTGTGGATATTCTACAGTTTTCCAAAATTTGTTGATTTGAATATGGAAAGCTTGTTGTCTTTCGTGTACTTCTTTTCCATGTCCTTCCCCTCTACATTCGTCACATTCACTCTATAAACCAATATCTAGTCTCTTTTCTAAACAATCTCACACACAAGCTGTGTTATCAGTATTTATATATTTCTTTTTCTTTTCTTATTTCTTTCAAATTCATTGAGGTTACGGTATGACATCTTGACGTTCCATCAGTTTGGAAAAATATGCGGTGGAGGAAAATGCAAGCCACAGTATAAATATGACTGATCGTTCTCCCATTGATCACGTCCAACTTCTGTCGGTCATTTTGGGTTAACACTGTTGATACAACTTCAACATAAAAAATATCAAATTCACGGACAAATAAGTTCACTTATCAAAGCATCCGCTTCTATGTATGTTGAACTACATTATTACGATATTAGCTGAAACATCAGCCCCTTCCCCTTCTCCACCCCAAAACCCTTACGCACATAAACAACAACCATAAAATGAGGATGGAATGACTTTTATTCTTTATCATTATTCTTTCCATAGAGCAAATGGTATAATGGATGAAGGTTGACTCTTTTATTCAAGCTTGTTTTCCTAATATTCACTGATGATCAAAACATAGTTCCTCATCAAATGGCACCCCCCCAAAAAAAAAGAGAGAAGGAAAGTGATTAACAGAAGAGGGAAGAAGACGCCACAACCCCTAGCTCCAGCACCCTCACTAATTCACGGCCTAAGCTTGTACTTTCGTATTCATGCACCAAGTATAGTATAGCCACCCCCCCCCCCCCCCCCCCATGATGCCAGTACCCTTAAAGGGGAAGTCCACCCTGGTAGGCCTATTTAGTTTATTTTCATAAAAGCAGAAAATTAGAGAAACAATTTCCAAGAAAACCCAATGAGATATATGAAAGTTATGTATTTTTGAAGTTGTAATCAATCAAACCAAAATTGGCAATTCCGTGACTTCCACTTATCTTTTTCTTTTATTTTTCTGTTTCTTTCAAAACCAACTTGATATCAGGGTGGACTTTCCCTTTAATGCCACTGCACCCCTTAATCCAAGCCACAGAGGCACAAACTGATTTACATCCAGGCAAATTATCATGCAGACCAGACACATTTAAACACTATAAATAAAGCACAAACATAATTTTCTTTGTTTTTCCTATTCAATGATTTATTTTGTGTTATAAAACCTCAAAATGTTTACCTCAAATCATATTTACTTGATGGTACCCCTTTTCACTTCACTATAATATTATATTATTTCCATATAGACCTTGCAAAATAAGCAACTTTGACTTAGAACATTTTAATGGATTATATTTCAGTATTATCTTCATACAAGAGTAGAACTTCTTCTTGAAATAATGTATACAATATCATAAAAATCTACAGCCATATTTCACTTATCCATACAGTCGTGGTCGGTACAAAAGCGATGGACTCATGTTCAAGTGGTTACATGTCTTTTTTCCGAAGGTTCATTTTCCTAAGGTTCGTTACTCCCACAGTTCGTAATTCCGAAAATGAAAAAGGGTTCATATTTCCAAAAGTTTGTAGTTCCGAAAAGTTATGTAGGGCTCTATTGCATTTTCGGAATTATGAACCCTCTACTATGGAAATTTGTGTTTCGGAATTACGAACCTTCAGAAAAACGAGTACCCCACGTTCTGACACTTTTTATACATATGCATGGTGATGTTGTATTCAGACTGTTGCAAACAAAACTTTTAAGCACAGCAAAACATGTGTCGCATTATTTAAGAACATTCACGAAGGCATATAAAATCATTTATATTACCATTGTATTCCAACTATACCCCTTCTTTATGTTACGTCTATCCCTAAACAAATATCTGCACACTCACTACAAGCATCACAAGGAGATGATAGGAAATACAAATTGGAAAAATGGGAGAGAATGCTTACTAAGTACAGGGAGCGTGATTGGTCCTCTATCATGTTTGTTTAATCTGTGAATCTATACTTATTATTAATTGCTCAATAAATTGTTCTTTTCATCAAAGGAAAATTAATAACAAAAAGAGTAGCCTGAAATACACATGAATGTAGATAAATGACAGAAATTAGCAATGCTAGAAAATAGTGCACAGTGTTGGTAAAAAAAGTGCAAAAAATAGAGTTTTATCAGTTTGCAATATGTGGATACAGCTACATGTATGCGGGTATTACTTATTCCCTAAGAATTTAGTATGGAACACCTGCATTTTATGATAAAAAGACATCCAATTCACTCTCTTTGATTTCAAGATATTTCAGATTGAAAAATATTTATTTCAAACAGTGGTTATATGAGGTTTAGCCGGTACAATTATGAATATACATGTTACTCTAAAAAGACACATCTGTGCAGTGTTGACTGCTGGTGTGTATACAACTCAAAATAGAGTAACTGTTATAGCCACTCAAATGGTCCTATCACTGACTTCAAGGGTGTGCAGCTATACATTTATGTTTCTTTTATTCAAACAAGCTGAATATTGCATATAACAGTATACTCTGTTGTGCAGTGGCTTTCAGGAATGAAATAGCTTTTGCTGCTTTTACACACTTCAAGGTAGTAGGTTTCCTTTAAACTTTCCAATGTACCTGACATATGATTCAAAAGTGACAATTTTTGCTCTGAGTAGCAATGTCATCAATAAATCTGCAAACTGTGGAAACACAGAAGAAGAAAAACTGCATATTACATAGTGAACACATTGAACAACACAATTAAAAAATTGTGACAATAAAGATAAAGTACTATCTGACAAGCACTATCAACCTTGATTGGTTGAAAAAAATGAAGAGCACACAATCAGCCTTTGACACAATTTCAATCCCTTACAATTGATAAAATAAATTAAGCAGCCCATATTTTTCCAATAACAACAATGAGCAAGGTATCCCAAGATCTGTAATACAACCAACAGATTGTTGTCACTTGCCAGGGAGAAAATGAGTATCTTGAGAGACCATCTAATGTTAATCAGACTTAAAAAGGAAACCTCACAGAATCACATAGTGACACATGAAACAAATCAATACATGTCCTGAATTGAAAGTGTATCTTCATTTGTATACAAGTCAATATTCACCATGAACTTATTAATATCCAATGTATAGTTTCAAATTAATGTCTCCATTTTGTAATGACCTTTCACTAAAAATTAAGTTTTATCTTAATTATCTTTGACACAAGGCATCACAAGAGTATAAAAATGCACAGTGATACATGTACTTGTAATATGTTTTATACTGTAGAAATTTTAACTTTTTAACATGTTGACCACCCCCCCCCCCACACACTCACTTTAATCTTGTCCCCAATTTGACTAATCACTTAAATTTTGATTCTCTATTTCTACATATTGTACAGCCATAACTTTATTTGCCATACATAAGGATAGATTTGTTTACACATCTATTTGTAAAAAGAAAGTCTTTCCTATATATATGGAATGAAGTTAACTACATTAAAGTTTATGGCATCTTACAAAGATATTGGATAATGACAAGTAAATTATTATGAGGGGAAATCATGAAGAAACTTGTGCAGGAAGCATTTTCATAGATGTAACATACAAACTTTTGTTTATTCCAAAGAATCTAGCCGGTTTCGTATTTTTATACTTAAAGGGAAATCCAACCATAATAGCAAGTTGCTTTGAAAGAAAGAGGAAAAATCAGAGAAGCAGATTGGTGTAAGTTTGAACGAAATCGGACAAACAATAAGAAAGTTATGAATTTTTGATAGTTGTAATCACTATACATATGGTAATTTCAAATTGGCCAAATAGGTAATGCCACTGTGATGTAGCTGTGGACAACTCCCCCACTCGCTCCAATACACAAAATGACTAAAATGTCATTTTTTTCAAAATGTATTACTCAATAGCATCTTTTTCTTTCATGAGAACCTATAACAATATGCTGTCTCCAATATATTTTGAGTACTGCCCCGAGGGTAAAAGCGCCTCGAAGAAAACCGCAAATTAATGATATTTTTGTGTACGACAAATGGGAGAGTTGTCCACAAAAATGTCACAATCCAATCACCAAATTGCCAATTTGAGATTTGCATAGAGGTAGTGATCTCATTTTTCAAACACCCATAACTTTCTTATTCCTTGTCCAATTTCTTTCAAACTTTCACCATCCTGTTTTTCTTATTTTTCTGCTTTCATACAAATCATTTTATTACCAAGGTTGGATTGCCCTTTAAGACAGTCTGTATTAACTCCAAATAAAATTATTTGCTCTGTATGAGATACTCCAAAACTTTATGTACATTTCTTGCATTGATTATTTAGTAGCCTACCTGTACTCTTGGAAATTGATAAAAAATAAAATTTAGGCTTTCAAACAGTTTCGTAAAGATTTGATAATGACTAAAGGGACATGAAGACTGTCCTTAGGTAACTTGAATTCAAACCATGATGAATTCACTCATGTGATTTCACTGTAACCTACAGATAATCAAAGCAGATCTCTTTCTAAGCAGATTCTGTCTATCATTATATGGCAAAGAGCATCATCGGCTCTTTTTCCAAAGTTAGTTGTCATCACTATAAGTGCATCCATGCTTAAAACAATACCTCACTACTTGTACACTTCTTCTACTTTGCTTCTTCACCTCCTCCCCCTCTCCCTCCCCTCCCATCCCCTCTCTCTCTCCTCTCCCCTCCCTCTCTCCCCTCCCCCTCCCCCTTCTCACTCCCCTCCCCCTCCCCCTCTCTCTCTCTCTCTCTCCCCTCTATCTTCCTTTTTCTCTCCTTTCACTGTCTCCATCTGTTCCTCTATCTAGCGAGTCCTCTCTGGTTAGAACATATTTCTTGCCCAGCTTTAAGCTAAAATCAAGCACGTTTTTCTCATAATTTCAAGATCACTGACATCTTCACACTCTCACCTGACTTGTCTACTGCATTTTCAAAACAAAGTTTTTTGCCACAGCACCACCAATTTCAGCAAAAAGTCAATTGTTGCTCCTCAAAACCTGTCATACTTTTTAGAATGCCAGCACAAGTCTGCTTTTTGCTGTAGTCTGTTCTGAAAAATCACCCCATCTGATCCATAAGATCTTACCCCTTAAAGTTACTTAGGCCATCTAAGTCATGACAGAGAGGTTGTCAGGTTTAGCTCCCTATGCCCCAGAAATAGAACTAAGAAAGGCCTCTGTTGTAATGGGTTTCCTCCCAAGGACAACCTCGATCTGTTCTGCTAGATACTCCATTCTTTGGTCCATTTCCCCTCATAGCTTCTGGATTGCATGTCTGCAGACCTCCTCATTCTCATTTCGGGAGATTATGTGGTTGCATTTTCCCTTGTAATTGATGGGATCAGCTGGTATGGAATCTGTTGAAGGAGAACAAAAACAGATTTTATTTGCTTGCAGTATTAAGAATGATGTGGATTCATTACAATGAATATGATATACCTCTGACTTATTTGTTTTTCTTTTATGTTGTAACTTGCAAATACAGTTTGTAACCTGTCACAGCTCTTTCTTAGTTCTTTTCTTTTGGATGGATTGTTTTGTTTGCAACACATGTTTCAAGCTAGCAGACTCCAAACTATGCTATTGTTATGTGATTCTCTTTTGGTGTGACACATTCCTTATCATCGTTTTGCATGAAAAATGTTTAAAGGTACATTTAGCATATATTGGGAGAATATTTCTGTAATACTGTCTGAAATTTAGGGTGCTGTCCAAATGAACTAACAAAGTGTAAGTAAAAATTCAATATCAAACATCTAAATTACATTTCATTGCAATTTATTGTTCTACCTGCTTTTATATATATAGATAGAGAGAGAGATAGAGAGAGAGAGAGAGAGAGAGAGAGGAAACCAGGCCAAATCCTCTGTACCACTAAATTACATTTTCATGCATAACATTCCCATTTCCTTTGGAGTTTTGTACTCACAATATGACAATTAATGTTTGTATAATTCAAATGTCAATGCTGAATTTCCCACATTTCCTACATTTCCTACAAAATTAAATTCTTTTATGAAGACATTTTCAACATAATTTCTTGATCTTTGCTGTAAATATGTTTAACAAGGCAGACAAATTCCTCACCCTTTACAGGGAAACATGTTGTCATGTTCAGAGAAAGGTTTACATACCAAAAAGTACTAATGGACTAAAACATTTGTCAATTCAAAACTTATCTTTAAAATCTTACTGTACATGTATGTACAGTGCATCTACATACCCAACTTTGATTGCTTGTAATCAAAAATTTATAGCCAATGTGGCATTGAAATGTATTTCATGGTGAAGTAGTGATTTTCTGTCAATGATACCATATTTAATTACTTTTTGCTACAGATAACTGAGCACTAAGGTTTTCAAAAGTGTTGTAAAAATCTCCTCAGACCAATTTTCTGCTGATGCAGCAAATATGGTACAAGCCATATGCATACATGTGTTAAGGGCTGGTCATATTTGTCCGATAACGATAACAATAAAGAGATTTTTCATTAGAATTACACCCAAAAGCTGCCATACTATCAACAGACATGAGCAAACTCACGCGTACTCGCAATATAGTAGGGTGTACTTTGTACTTTTAATTGAAAACCTCGTTATCATTATCGTTATCAGACAAATGTGACCAGCCCTTTACTGTAGTCTAAAATCCTTTTTCAATTTAAATTTGTCCATTTTGAATGACACAATAAAAAGTCTTAAGAGCTTTAGCAAGGAATATAGATGAAGCCAAAACTATATCATCATGAAAAAGAAATATAAATGTTGCTAGTGATGAGACATTCCTTGAATTTGGGTAGCACCTTTTCTATTCACATGCACAAAATCAAATGAAATAACTTTGTAATTGTTTTCAGACTGGAACGACAAATACACAGTAGATTTTCACCCATATTCATTGCCTTAGCCCAAACTTGGTACAGGAGAATTTTGACAATACTTTTCAAAAACCTGCTGTTCAGTCCCCTGTGGCACCATGGTTATGAATAAGGTATCATTACACATAGTACTAGTTACTCTTTATAAATTCCAAGCTCATGTAGGTTATATATTTTTCAATAGAAGCAGTCAAAATTGGGTATACTTTTTTTCTGATACACACAGTATGGATTTTTTTTTTTTCTTTTACAACAAAAATTGACCAATTTTCACCTGTTGTTTAATTATGTTTGGCCTCAGGAAAATGTAATTTGGTCATAGAAACTTTTGAACTTGAAAGCTAGCACATAAATTGCAGGCCAGCTGAATTAAATATAATATGCTTTAGCGCTGATGCATTTCAAGTGTCAATTGTTGGAGTTGCATTTGGAGTTGCACTTGGTATTAGAGGTAACATAGCTGCATGTAAATTTGTTTTTGCTTTCACAAATTACATGCTACATAAGGAAATATGATATATACCATTTTAGAATGAACTACTCTCAAGTCTTTTAGAGGATGCATGATAGAATAATGCTCCTCTCCCATCATTCAAATGTTATTACATCATATTATCAAATAATCAGAACACCAATGGTCTGGGTACTACAATTTGGCCAGTTAGGTTGCGAATGCGTTCTCCAAAAAACCACTACTACTTCTACTACGCCTTCTACTACTACTACTACTACTACTACTACTACTACTACTACATATATACAAGATCAATCTTAATAATTGTGTGTACCTCAATTAGGTACACTGTATTGGCATACTAACATTGCTTTTATCAAATTCTCTGTTTGCACTAAATATATTAAATTGCATGCAATTCTCTTCAATTTCAATGTGGATGAGGCAAGTTTTATGTACCTCATGGCTTTGTGGTAAGTGTTGCTGTACTGGATGATCTTGATCTACAAACTTGGAGTACACCTGCAGTACCTTCTTCAGCTTGGTAGTCATCTTGTTCATTTGTGTTGATAGTCACTACGTGTCTACCTGCATGCCCATCTGGAAATTAAAATTGTGCATTTCAGAATTCATTAAAAATATTAATATTCTAACAAATCACATGAATCACATGTGAATTTTGACTTGTATTTACAAATGAAGATACACTTTTAATTCAGCACAGGAAGAACATATTCTTGTAGCATGTAAGTAGATTGCTACACCTCATTATTGGAAAATACTTCAGATCACTGCTATGAAAAAACCTCAAGAAATCAATTTCACAGGGGTGAAAGATATGAAAATATCTTTAAATCAACTTTTGCAAGAGGCATTTTAAAGATAAAAAAATGTTTAAAATTATAATGAGTTATAATGAGTATCAAGCTGTGCAAATAATGTATGTTGATCTTCCTATGATCATCCTATCAGACATATCCCAATCACATAAGAAAAATAATTGTGAAAATTAAAATTAAAAAGGAGATAAATCAATATCTTATGATTAAAGGTCTATATACAGGTGTATAAGTGACATTGTTGATGATAATGCTGTTTGTTTGAATAATTATTGCTGACAAATTTATATGCATAAGCCAATTTCAACTTAGAAATACCAGTAGTGTTCTATATAGTTGGACATTCATTTACTGTATTTCAGAATTGCAAGGGTATCAGCTATTATTAAATAACTGTAACAGAATCACATTTTTTGGAAAGTGAATATGTCTCTCAAGGGAAATCAGTGTTGTTTCTCTTATTCAAAACAAAACAAAAACTCGGCAGGACCCAAGGATTGAATGTGCTACAAAAAGATACAGAAGTTCAGCTTATTCCCAACTTCGTATATACCAAAATGTATGCATGATTCAAGTTTCATGAGCTGCATCACATAGTCTGTATAATCCATTCAAATGGTACAATGCACTGTTGCTACTTTGGTGTCATTTCATAGCCATATCCAAAGCAAGATTTAGAATATTGGGACAGATGATTTGCTGTTTAATTTGGGGTAGTTTTGATATGGCTGTCCACACTTTTTCTGTTAATGTACAATGCACTCTAAAGGTGATCACTTGACAGGAAACAATCATGAATTTGATCTTTGATATAGAATGGGTAAAAAGAATGAAACACGTGTTAAGCTCCAATCAGAAAAAAAAATTGACGAAGCCAAATTATTCCATTTAAAGGACTTTATGTTCTCCTTTATTTTGATATGTTAATCATTGAACCATAAAACTAAAAAAGTGAATTTGATGCATTTTAGGGACAACAGTATATGTGCACTGTATTATACTAGAAATATATTTAACATATCATTTCAAAGGTAATATAAGTACTAGAATATTTGACTTTAAGAGAATAAGCTCATAAAGGAACATTTTGGTCATGAACATTCTTTTAAATGTTACTCATTGAAAGAAATGCCTATTTGAAATAAGTGTTGGGTTTGATTTGCATCAAACAATTCCTATATCCATGTGATGGATATACTTTCCAATGCCTTGACTTTATTATTATGTTAAAGGGAAATTAACCTCAAAATATAAATGTGCTTATATTCAAAGATGTAATCTATTCCTTCTTGTTGTCCTACGTAGTTTTGCATCAAAATATACGAGATGGGTATAAAGCAAGATTTTGTCAGCAATATTCATCGTCTGCTAGCGATACTCGGGGGCTGCCATTTTCTTGATGTGTACATGAAGATATTTCTAATCCGAATGCAAAATTGTCTTTCTTCCTGATAGAAAATCCCATTTGAGATTTAAAATATTTAACAGATATATACATATATTCTAAAAACGAAAATGTGTTTTATATTTCTTTGAAAATTACTATTTTACTAAACAGAAATCTATTTTCTTGATACTATGACATACGCGATGGAGCAAATTAATTCAAATTTATGGATGATAACTTTCCTGTGCATCAATAGTGACAAACTATGCATTCACCTGCTTTGAGATAATGGACTTCAATAGTCAGAACGCACGTTGTATAAATTATTTTCTGTTCTGCCAGGCAAGCCAAAGAAATCGATTTATATTTAGCAAAACCAGATAATTTAAAAAGAAATCTATACATTTCAAATTTTAGAATATATGTATACATCTGTTATATATTTTCCATCATATATGGGGATTTTTTGTAATGAAGAGAAGCAATTTAGCCCTACGATTAATAATATATTCCTGACAAGAACGGTTTCCAATGGTTCATGTACGACTCCATATCACCAAGAAAATGGCATCCCCCATGTAAAGTGTTAGCAGATGATAGCATGTGCTAGATTGTCTTGATTTAAACCCTTTTCTGATATTTTATTTCTAAAGTGATACAGGCCAATGATTAAGGATATATTACACCTTTGAACATAAGTACATTTATATTCTGGGGTTAATTCTCCTTTAAATTACTATCCGAACCTGTTTCCCCTTATCATTTTGTAAGAATGCCAGTGAATATTTCGACATTGTACTCTCCACTGTATGTATATCTTGCCATTGTATTATTAATACATGCCATACAACTCAATTGTTACTACATGTATGTTGCAGTCCTCTTCCTCTCTCTCTACCCTCTTCCCTTCTTTCTCTCTACTTCTCTCCCTCTCTTTAATTGTCTGTCCCTTTCTTCCTTTCTTGTATTAATTTATACTGTATTTGCGTAATGTGTATTCAGGCGTACCCACCACATGTACAAGTGGTTGCTTATTGGGATCGCGCCTTCTTTCTTGTAATGCAAGTTCTTGTTTATATCCATACTATTATGTAAATTGTACTATTTGAACAGAAGATGAATATTGTCAAAATTAATGGAAGAAAATAAAAATGCTAGTTTGAATGAATCAGGCTTTGTGTCATAACTATTTAGCTAATGTTAAGACATCTGAATGTTTGCAATGAGCAGGCAGGAGAAAATCGATATTGGAGGACAATTGACCTTCTTCGTTAATGACCCAAATTCTGCAAATTGACATCAGTTAAAAACATTAAAATGTGTGTGTGTGTGTGTGTGTGTGTAATTGGGTTTATAGAGACTTGTTTCAATCAGATATGATTATTTACGTCTGGGGAAAGACTTTTAACGTCATCATCCGAAAGACGTGACTCAGTTTCGAACCTGGGTCTGCTGAATCAGTTTATAACTTTAGCTGGATTACAGACGCACGCCACAACATGAGAGTGACTAGTATAATTCAAGCTACAGGTACATTTCTTTAAAATAACCTATAAAATCTAATAATTATGTTGTCAAAGAAGGGGGGGGGGGGGTAGGACATCCATTCTTCCAGTATGTGTGTTTCAGAATGCTCCACATGAGATTAAAGGCCAAATCAACACTAATATCAAGTTGATTTGAATAAATAGAGTAAAATCAAACAAGCATAATAGTGAAAATTTCACTGAAATCGGATGTAAAATAAGACAGTTATGGCATTTTGAAGTTTTGCATTATTTCATGAAACAATGATATGCATAACATGATATGAGCAGTATGCAAATGAGCGAACCAGTGATGTCACACATTCACTTTTCCTTACGTATTTTGTTATATGAAATTTCAAATATTTCAATTTTTATGGATATGATAATTAAGAATCTCTCCCTTGTATCAAAATAAGTTACAATAATGATGATTTTACATGTTACATAAGGAGTCAAACCAGGTTTTACATTACTGAAGCAAAAAATTGAAATATATGATATTTCATATAATAAAATACATAAGGAAAAGTGAGTGTGTGACATCATCGGCTCACTCATTTGCATACTGCCCAGGTTATGCATATCACTGCTTCAAGAAATAATGCAAAACTTCAAAATGCCGTAACTTTCTTATTTTACATCCGATATCAGTGAAATTTTCACTGTTATGCTTGTTTAATTTTACTCTATTTATTCAAATTAGTGTGGATGTGGCCTTTAAGTAAGTTCACACTAGGTGAAATTCTATGCAACTCCTGTACTTATCCATCTTCACCTTCTTCAAAAAAGTATTGCCTACTTAATGTAGAACAAATCTAGGGATCACTGCCATTCTGAAATTCAGCTTTTTGAAAAAGCATTCACAAGGAGGACAACATATTTTCCCGGGGGAGGGGAAGGGGGAGGGGCAGTGAAATATATTGCTGTACACATGCGTGACCACAGGTTTTCTGAACCCCCCCCCCCCCCCAACAAAAAAAAAAAAAAAAAAGTTTGATCTATTGGTCAAAATCACACCCTTTTTGAGGTTTTTCACACACTTTTTCTTGAAAATGTTTCCCCTAAATAAGTCTAACCCCCTTGAACATACCCCCTAAACAAGGTCTACCTTAATCAAACCTCTAAAAATTCCTAGCTATTTTGTGCCTGTAGACATATCACAGAATGTCTGCTATCTGATTGTTTTCAGACCGGTATTTCTACATCTATACAGCTTTATTTGTAAAAACATTACATAGGGAATCTAACAATTTTTTTGAAAAGAGGCTCTCACCTTATTAGCTTGTGTACTTTTTGTACAAAGAGAGAGAGAGTAAATTTTTTTAGAATAATATATCTTAACAGAATATGAATAATGATGTCTAAGTTAATTATTATATCACATTTCCAATTAATATTCATCACAAGTACATGCATACATACATGTAGCTATCAGGTGAAAAATTGGTGCACTACATGCTAAACAGTTTACTACTATAATTTGTTCATAAATTTTATACAAAACAGCAATTATTTTTTGATTTTGACCTGAGTAATGACTTTCACTGGACTCTCATTACTTTTGTAAAGAGTAAGCTTTGAATGATAAAATACGCTTTTCATTATGCATTTCATGCCTGTTTAGAGTACAACAGAAAGAAAAAAGTACATGTACAGTTGGTGTATTTACCCTAAACAAGTGCATGCTTCTGCACATGGCATGCATATTGTAAAGAATGATGTTGTTGAATTTAGAGGGTAATCTAAATTTCTAACAAGTTAATCCGGATAAATCAAGAAAAGTCAGAGAAACAGATTGGTGAAAGTTTGAACAAAATTAGAAAAAAAAAGAGAAATACAAGCAGTTTAAAAAGTTGTCATCACTACCATACCATCCATACAGGAGCTGTCCTTTAAGAGGCAATGCCAACACTTAACGGGTACATATTTTAAATGCCCTTTGAGAAGCCACTTTCCCTCTTCTTTGTTCATTCAACTTGTATTGTTTTCCTTGTGTATGCAAGTATGTTTAGACAGTTTTTCTTGATTTTTATTCTACACCTTAGTTCCTTATTGTTTTTTTTTCTTTTAGATTCTATTTTTGCATACATGTTTAATGTTTTATATGTTTTTAATTGTACAGACAGGGCCTCTTGAAAGAGCAATATTCTTCATTGAAAGTGAAGTGCCGCCCTGTATAAGGAAGACTGTAATAAATATGTTTGAAACAAATGAATAAAAAAAATAATCATCCTACCATGATGTACTTGGAGACATTTGTTCTACACAAATATTATTGACTATTGATTTCCAATTTTCTATGAAGCACGTTTTTCCCTTGGAACTGTACTAAAAATATTTTCGAGATAGCATGTTGCTATACGTACAGGTTCTCAAAAAAAGTCATACCAAGTCATAAAGTTGGAAAATGACATTTCAACCTTAATAAATGTTGGAACAAGTGGGAGCACTGTCCTGCATCACAATGAGGTGCTATTATTTATTTGTCAATTTGAAAATCATGAGTGTCTAATGATTACAACTTTAAAACAAAATTAGGACTTTCTTATCACTTGACTGTTTTAAAAAGGAAAAAAAAACTGGTTTTCTTTGATTTATTCCCCCTTTCCTTTGGAACAACTTCATACTAAGGCTAGACTTCCCTTTAAAAGAATTTTTTATATTTGGGGCTGTGTTACTGATGGTTGCTGTCAACATCTCAGTTGCAGAAATAATGCACCAAAATGAACTCATACAAAAAAAAAACCCAACAAAAATAAATAAATTATTACAAATTGACTTTTACAAACTATATCTTGTCCAATATAATTCCTTGTATCAGAATGGAAAAAGCTTGTCAAATCAGTGCAAGTATGCTAGACCTGGCAGTACCGGTAGTAGTAGATCAGATCACAATTACCTTGATCATCTGAAATTTTCAGGATGTTTTTTTTTTCTGTCCTGTGATTGCAAGTATGCTTTGACAATGTTTTACAAGGCCTGGATTAAGTTTGCAATCTTATAATGCAACTTGCTCACTCCTAACTGATTGGATGAGATTGCAAATCGCAACAAAATGTTGAACTTGATCTTCTCTACACCATGGTGGTATTTCCAGCTTGTCACCTATTTGCGTTGGAAAGTCATTAGGCAACGGTGGGGGCAAGGTTTTTCATCAAAGATAGGGTTAGGGATAGTGTTGCTATTGGCAGGCCTGTTTATTAATGATAAGGCAAGTGATGTCACCCACCATGACAAAGACTGAGTATATGGTAAGCTGTACAGACTTCTATGTAGCTTTTTATTTCTTTATCTATCCATCTTTCATCCCAAATGAAATGAGGTCTTGAAAAATTTTGGATAATATCAATACACACATGTAACATTTAGTCATATAATTGATGGAATTTAGAGGGGAAAATTGCAAAAATGAACAGCAGAGATGACAATTATTGACTATGAGAGTAGTGTATGTGAAGTTTATGTTGTCAGAATACATCAATTCAGGGTTCTTGTTAATAGCCGGTAACCGGCTATTTTTTCCGGCTGTAACGCCGATCGTAACCGGCTGTGGTCTCACAAAAAAAAAAAAAAAAAAAAAATATATATATATATATTATATAAAATCAGTCTCGATTCAATTCAACAAGTCGCTATCTCAAATTTCAGTTTACACAAGCTTCACAGCGGTGTTGTGAAAGCGGTCGTAAAGAAACGGGAAGAAACAGCTCTAAACACAGCCAATGAGCGAGAGATCGAGAAAGCAAGAAGAAACAAAACTAAACTGACTCGACGAGGGCTAGCGCGCTAGCGCGCGTGCGGAATAAGCATAAGTCGGGGTTGCGGGTAATACACGATGCTGGGCTTAAAAAAGCCAAAAACAAATGAAGAGTCATATATCACCAAAACTGACAATAATCTAGGGGGCTAAGGTCCTGTTTATATGATCAAAGAGAATTCATTTACTGTTTTGTAAGTCTAAATGCTACGACATATTTTTACAAATTAATTTTGATGTTAAAATCAACAGCCTAACTTGCGTATACATACAACCCACAAACAGGTTCATGCCGTGACACAAACCCGGCACAATTAAACCACGGTGGCAGCTTTACTCTCAATGAGGGCTACCCAAAATTCAAGTCCATTGACCAAGCCAAGAGTTATCACTGGACCAAGCAAGGCTTCGAGACGTAACGCTTGTCAAAGTAAAGATTTGTGATCGTATTATTAATCACCATCAAAATGAAAGAAAACATCACAAAACACACAATAACAATACAGATAAAGGCAAACTGATACCTTGCTTTAGAAAATATTCTAGCTAAATCCAAGAACTATCACAGAAGTTTCATGTTTGAAGAGATTATGGCGCAAGGTTTTTCAACAAAATAATCGATCCCAAAACGTATGAAGTTTCCCCCATTTCATACCCATGCAGAGGTAGGTTCGCTCCATAGGTTCGCTCCATAGGTTCGCTCCCCCTGCTCCAGCGGCCCAGAGAGTTTGCACATTCTGCTAAAATGAGAGAATAGTCTCTGCACATGGCTTCTGCATAAATTAATTTGCATACTAGCTCAACCAATGCGCATTGGTTGAGCTAGTATGCACTTTGATCTGTATTGTTAATGTGTGTGTTGTGATGTTTTCTTTCACTTTGATAGTGATTAAGATACGATCACGAATCTGTACCGTATCTGTACTTTGATAAGGGCTTGTCACGTCTTTGGAGCAAGCCTTATTTTGGTCAACGACTCAGATTCGAAGAGTTCCCCGACTTTGAAAATGAGTTAAAAAACAGGAAACAACCAATTAAAGTACAATTTTGTTTTACACTTTTCTAAATCATTTCTTTATGCTTTTGCCTCTAGATTTTGCCGTTTTGATAAGAACATGACTTGAATTTATCATGATTTTTTTATTTATTTTTTTGCTCAGGGGGTCGAAAGTTGGGGGTGCGTTTAATTTAACGACAGCGGTTTATACGTTATTTACGGTAATTCTAGCCTTTTTGTAACGCTGCAGTGTGGTAAATTTGATCATAATCATGAGAGTTCATTGTGTTCATTCACTTGTGCAAATCATATGACTGTAGGATATCAAGAATAGCTGCAGATATAAAAAAAAATCATGCATTCACTTTCTGAACAACATGGATTTTAAATAAAATAACACCAATGTCATCTGAGCTGGCATTTTAAACCTGTTTAGTGTTGCCTTGTTCTTTATTTAAAAGAAGTAATTTCCTTGTACATGTAGGGTCTGGAAGATTGGAAGAATGGACGATTTTACCTTATCAATTCTTGCAAAAGATAGGGGCGCTGCCCCTGGACAACGCTGGGGGCTTCACTGCCCCCAGACCCCTGTTGCTTTTTTGGAGTAACCGCCTGTGAATGATAAATTACCTGCTATCAGAAAAATTAGCAAGAACCCTGCATCATAAATCAATGGTATGTTTCTCAAAAAATACCCCCAACAACACACACTCAGTTGAATAGCTACAGGGCACATGCTCTTCCCTCAATCAATTGGTTAAACAAGGGGGAATAAGTCAGAAAAGAAACACAAAAAAGAGGAAAGTGAGAGAGGGAAGAAGAATGAGCAAAGACAATTATAAAACTCCCTCCCACACCCTTCCCCTAATTAATGGCCTTGTTAATTTTCATTTCATCTATTTTGTAAGATCGGTGCCATTCCACTGCCTTCCCGTGCGGCCTCTGTGCAGAGGCAAGAGGAGGCAATGAGCTTTTGGTATGGATTCATAGGCTCAATGGCCTAGAGCGACAATTTTGTTTCGCGGGCAGTTTTACAAATTTGAAAACATTGTAAGCCTGCAGCTCGTAGACATGTCATAGGTGGCATTGCACAATTCCCGCACGGGCATCGCATGGAGGCCTCGCGCTGATCATGCAGCAAACACACAATTTTTCGGTGAAAATGGGGGCAAATAAACATCGTTAACAAGATTGTAGACTCGTGGGACATTTGCACAGCCATCGCACAGCTATCGCAAGGTGGCCGCTCGCTGCCTGTGAAGTATCCGTGATATTGGGCAGTCATTCCGTGGCAACCCCACAGCTCCCGCGCCATGCATGGCCGTGCAGCCGCCTCAAAACATTTTTCAGATGGGCTCCATACGATTTCCGTGCGGATGCTGCGGAGACTGCACGGCAACTGCACTCAAATTGCACAATTTCTGTACAATCTTCTCAGTAGCCTCTGTACAGATATGCCCCGGCATGCCCCAAAGGGCCAATACAAGGAATGGCCCGATGCTCGTAGATTAATGTGAACACAAAAACCACAGCCCATATTCCGTAGCCACCTACATCTACGTCTACAGTGCCCCATTAAATCATGCGGAAAATCGTAGACCAATTTATCATATGACGCCTGGGGCAAATGTAAATTATGCATAAGTTAATGAGTTAAGACGAGTCCTGCATGTAATTGTGAACTAATGCCTTTAATAATGGCAATTCTAGCAGTAGCGGAGCTCCACCGCGGCCGCCCGGGCGGGTGCGCAAGGCGGCCGAGCTCCCGATTGCTCAGTGTCAGCAGCTGAAGACTGCTCTCTGCAGATGCGATGGCGATGCAAATGTAAGGTCGTTAGACCAACAAGTTAGAACTTATTTTATTCTATTGTCCACAAAAACAAAACAAAACCTATCACCTACCTTTACATACCTCGAAAATACAAAAGGTACCCTTGTGTCACTCGAAGTAGACATTTTTGTGGCTGATATGTGTACGTGAGCATTGTCGATTGCCAGTGAGATTCACGCATTGTGATTACGCAATATGTGTGTAGTCTAATAGCTAGACACACGCAGACGCTTTTTGTGACCGGACCCAACGGATAGATAGCTAGCTGGAATCTATCGTCACCTGCCAGGTACTTAGAAGCTTATTTTCAGGGGAAAGGGATGCTTGTATGCGCATATAAAAAATCAATCGATAAATAGATTTAAAAAATAAATAAATAAATAAACATTGGGAGTGAAGTGTGGATGTAAGACTAGCCCTAAAGCATATGGAAGGGGGGGGGGGTGGGGCATTTAGTCTAAGTATTCAAGCTGTCGTTTGTGTAATGTTGCTTGGATTGCTTCTTGCATAGGTGGTTGGCACAGATTGTTAAAGGGAAAGTTCACCCTGAAGATTACTTGAGTTTAAAAAATGCAGAAAAAATAAAGAAAAATATTGGCGAAGGTTTGATGAAAATCGGTCAAATAATAAAAGAGTTATGAGTATTTAAAGTTTTGGATTCGTGACGTCACATGCGAGCAGCTGCCCATTGGTCATGTAATAAATATTCCATATATTCGCATTTTTTTAACGTTCCACGATAAATTAATATTGTTTCTTTTCAGAATCTAGTATTGAATAACATTTCTGACAATATATCAAATGCACAGACGAAAATATTCTAAATTTTCTGAGAAAACTGTATTTTATGGAATATTTATCACATTACATAACGGAGGAGCTGCTCGCATGTGACGTCACAAAATCAAAACTTCAAAAGTCCATAACTCCGTTATTCTTTAACGGATTTTGTCCAAACTTTCTCCAATATTTTTCTTTATTTTTTCTGCATTTTTTAAACTCAAGTAATCTTCAGGGTGAACTTTCCCTTTAAGAGGAAGCGGAAGC
The DNA here is from genome assembly GCA_025618425.1 of Heliocidaris tuberculata. Classification (NCBI taxonomy): domain Eukaryota; kingdom Metazoa; phylum Echinodermata; class Echinoidea; order Camarodonta; family Echinometridae; genus Heliocidaris; species Heliocidaris tuberculata. The sequence continues at coordinate 40,549,137 of CM046842.1, read as the reverse complement.
GACTTCAAAGGGGGAGGGGCACAAAAAGATCAAGCCTACACGAGATTGAGTGACTGAGCTTTGCTTAATTAAGGGAGAGGCAGGGGGTAGAAAATATATGTAGATCTGCCCCTCCCATCCCTTGCTTTTGCTTTTGGGGGGCATTTTCAGTCATTGCTTGCAGGGCCAATTCCCGTACACTGATAGGCGTGTTGGGGGGGGGGGGGGGACGTCTTTTAATATCAATCTTTCAGTTTATAAATTTTCTGCACACGAGCAAAGCAAGTGTGCAGTTTTAATTTTTAATATATATTTGGGCACATCGTTGCCAACAAAAGATGGATATTCAGGCATCCCGCTGAATAAAAATGAGGATATTCGGGAATCTTGCTGCCCGAACATGAGGTGCTGGTTGCCAGAATATCTGCACATTGAAAATCCAGGGGCGGGGGGGGGGGGGGGGGGACGCTGCAGCCGCCAGGCCCCATCCAGTACGCCTATTTATACACTGTTATCATATAACACCAGTGTATGATTATAAATGGCCTATTCTAAAGACTACGTACTAATAGTCTTTTTTTCCTAACACCTTTCCTTAAAATTGTCCAAGAAGAATAGAGGGACATAGTTATTCAGGCACAAACTGAGGGGAAAGAGATAAAATAAATAAACAAAAGTGAATATTTAATCATTAACAGTCTCTTGGAAAATTTGGAATATAGGACTAGGCCTACATTTATAAATACATTTGTTCACATCTTGTAAGGTCTAGTAGAATAGACTATTCATTAATTAAAGGACGCTGCCAAAATTCAGCCTATTTTGAATTGAAATATACATTTTAATATCAAAATTAACCATGCACGTTGTACTCAGCCTACTTACCACACATAGGCAGTGATATGACTCCGTATTGCAAATTGTAGTTACTGTGTGCACGATTGTAATAGACCCATTTACAGGTAGGCCTATTATGCAAGATTAAGGGGATAGAGCACACAGAAATATTCCTAGCCCCCGATGAAGGGCTGCAATGTGGTTAAAATAATTATAAAATTGATGTAACATTACCATCTTTACATTATGTCCAATGCAATATGTCATCCATACTTTTTAAAGGTGGGATGACCCGGCCTGATGAGGGAGGGGCCCTGTGGGGTGGGGGAGGGGGAGAGTTGGCCCATCTAACCATCTGCTTTGATGATATATTAGATGGGATCTTAAGTTTGTATCATTTTCATCTTAACTTTGAATGAATGGCTAGAAATAGGACCTACTATGAACAAAAATGAATGACAAACACAAATATGCTTCTTGCAGACGGACACATACATACCCCCTTAAAAAAATGCAATCGTGAAAATAGTAGCACATCTGTACATGTAGTAGCAGTAGTAGTGGTAGTAGTGGTAGTAGTAGTAGTATATAGTAGTAATAGTAGTAGTAGTAGTAGTAGTAGTAGTAGTAGTAGTAGTAGTAGTAGTAGTAGTAGTAGTAGTAGTAGTAGTAGCAGCAGCAGCAGCAGCAGCAGCAGCATTAGTAGTCAGTGGCCACTAAAGGGGGCACGGGAGGGCACGTACCCCCCAGTTGATGGCTAAAAATATAAAATAAAGAAAAGGAGAAATGGAGACAAAAAGAAAGGGAAAAGGACGAGAAATGAAGACGATAGGACCCCTTCCCGCACCCTCCCCTAATTATAGTGACATTGAATTTATTGAGTAATATCCTTGCCCCCCCCCCCCTAATATTATGCCAGCGCCCCCTCAATGGCCGGACTCACCACTGGTAGTAGTAGTAGTAGTAGTAGTAGTAGTAGTAGGAGTATAGCAATGATGATAATAATGATAAGGATGATACTAATAATAATAGGCCTAATATCAGTAATAATAATAATGAATTTGCAAATGATTTTAAAAATAGTCATTAAAAAATTATGCAAATATAGAATAAGTCTGTCGGTTTTCTTCCAGTTTCCATAATAATTGATAGGCCTACATAGAATTTGATAAGACTCATATTTTCTGAAATAAAATTCAGTCACAAGTCTGGGTTGCCTTAGTAGCTACGTTACAAATTAATATCGGAATGCTGTGATACACCATTATAAACGTATAGGCCCTTTAAACCCTGAAGGCAGTTCGCTGTACCATCTCTCCAATGGTATAATGTGGGAGCAGCTTTATGTACATGCTGAATATGATTGCTAGGCTCCCAGGTTTATCCTTGGAGTTTCTGGCAACTAATTCTAAATAGCCGCATTCTACAAGGATTATCCTGGGAGGTTTGATTACACACTCCCAGGATTTTCCTAGGAGAGTTTGTGGATGGGCTG
>CM046842.1:40507536-40546326 GCA_025618425.1 Heliocidaris tuberculata | reverse complement strand
AAACTAGATCAGGGACATGAAAAATGAAGAAATTGTCATAACGACTTTGAATGGCTTAAAGGGGGTACCCAATGCTGAAACAATGTTAGTTCATTTAAAAGATCATGATTTTATTAGCAGAAAATCATCTGCCTTAAGTTTTTTTAAAATTCGTGTTGCCAGAAAAATCCCCGAAATATGGTAAGACTTAAGGATATTTTGGCCCCTCATCTGTGTCCCAATTTCAGCTAAGTAACCACAATGACGTCAAAGTGGTTACCCAGGTTCGCGTATTGCAGATGTGTTGCGCGCTAGACTGTACAAAATGCATTACACCTTGCGCGCATTTTGCTATAATTGCGCGACAAGGTAACCACTTTGACGTCATTGTGGTTACCTAGCTGAAATTGGGACACAGCTGAGGGGCCAAAATATCCTGAAATCTTACCATATTTCGGGGATTTTCTGGCAACACGAATTAAAAAAAAAATTTAAGGCAGATGATTTTCTTCTAATAAAATCATGATCTTTTAAATGAACTAACATTGTTTGAGCATTGGGTACCCCCTTTAAGAGAAATATAGCGCCATATGAAATGCTGTGAATCGTCACCATCATCATTAGAATCGGTATTTTTTAATGTCCTTTTTTTTTTTTTTATTGCATAACACAATTTTAAAAAATTTCGTTTTATTCATCAATCTGATTATCAAGGTGAAGATCCTACCACCTAATACTTCATGAATAGATATAACTTTTCATACAAATATTGATAAAATACTCTGTTCGTTATTGATTGATTTGCGAAATAAATATTTGAATGGCAGAAATTGTGCATTTGTATATGACCCAGCATAATCAGGAGCCTTGCTCCTTTTTTTTTTTTTTTTTTTTTTTTTTTGGGGGGGGGGGGGTGATTTGTGTGTGTGTGGAGGGGGGGGGGTGGACAAAACATAGTTACAGCCTAGGTTACATATTCACAGCGTACTAATGATGTGGGGGGGGGGGGGGGAGGGGGGTTGGCCACATGCACTCCCAGATCAGCTCCCATGTGTGTAATGAACAGTAATAATGTCTGTTCGCTGTTGCCACAAAACTGCCTGAATACGTAAAATCTCCTTAGCAACACCACAAGTGGGAAATGACGGTTCATATAAGAGTAACTCAGCTCGTAAGACGCCAGAGACCGCTTAAACCTAATACCACCTTCAAGATCATTTACCTTATCGTATGACATCCTCTGGGAAATAGGACTGTCTGTATCGCAATAACAACAAACATGGTCATGATTGCACAATGCTCCATGTAGCGGAAAAAATAATAAAGCGAAGTAAAATGTTAACAGATGGGCAATTTCACCCGCGGGAGGAAATCGTGACATATTTTTGTGTCAAAGCTTGATTAAATCTTCACGGCCCCTTTTTATGTGGAACAAAACGTCTTCATCACTAAGAACAGAACGCTTGTTTTTAGGAACTTCAATGGCTTGAAGTTTAGAAGTTTAGAAATGTAACTTGAAATTCAACATATACCACATTATATGAGTGATTTGGCTTACCAACATTTTTTTTATTCATGTTTGAGCCTTCCATTTGTAATATGTTACACAAAACGAATGTCAACGGTTATAAGCGTTTTATAAACAGCATAGTTGAACGTAATAGCATAGTGAAATTAACAACAAATAAGGTTATGCTTAAACACAGAGCATACATAATAAATAATACCAAATAGCAACACAATAAATGAGAATGGTTTGGGAATTGCAATAGAAATTATACTAAAAATCAAGTTTCTCTCAAAATTTATCCATTAAAAAAAAAAAAAGAATTGTCAGTTTTGTTCGCAAGTATACTAACTTGCCACTCATTTGCGTAACAATTCTTGATATATTGCTTAATTGTCCGGAAAACCGGTACGGTTTTTGTATACGAGCAAAATATAATTGTTGTTTGGTCCAAATTATAACACAGTTCAGAGCATCATTTCGTTTTTCTTTGAAACCTAACAAGACAGGTATTAATGATAACTCTATTCTACAACGTGTTACATTGTGTAACCAGTCGGTCATACGACTCCAATTTGTTCACGTCACAAGAGTAAATAAATGCACCATATCTTCTTCTTCTCTTCCACAAACAGAACAGTTCTTATCTAAAATTATTTTTAACTTTACAAGATCCTTATTCAAATATAATATCCTATTTAAAAGTCTTAACTGAAAGTACCTAACTGTTGTATGCATTGTAAACTGAAACATCGTCCTGAAGTACATGTAATATTGCATATATCCATCATCAAATAATATACCATCTGCATACCATCTGTTACATAATATATTCAAATGATTGTCCCTTTCTTCTAACAAGATATGATATATATATGTCTACATCCTTTTTTATATTCTTTCAACAAGTTTGAAACATATGCAGGGAATTTGGTTCATTTATTTACATATTACACCTTTCTAACTATTTAACTATTTATATTTGCATTTTATGATTTGACAAAGTGCGTAATCATGAAGAAATTGAATTTTGATTGAAACTTTTTTCACACTCTTCTCTTACTAAAATATTTACTTGATCATCTAATAAATCGTTTATAAAACAGATACCTTTATTCCACCATTCTAAAAAAAAAAAAAAAACAAAAAAAACCAAACACCTTTTCCTCCAATTTTCACATCAGAATGACACCATATAGGTGCAGCTTGCCAAAAAAGAAAAGTACACTAAACTTGGCGAGCAAAATAAGCAAGTTATTGGAAATGTTCCTTCCAAAAACAACAATTTCTTACCATAATTAGTGAAATTTATATCCCTCATCATAAGATTGTTGCACTAGGAGTGTACACATCAAGAAAATAAATAGTTTTACCAGAAAAGCCGTTTCTTGCCGTCTAGTTCGTTTTTCCTGTTGTCGTCATCGAATAGTTCATTTTTTCCCCATCACCAGAGGGAAAAAAGAATACATCATCCGTACCACAAATCTATAAATTAATCTTTTATATCACTCAAAGATGCCAGTGCAGACCCCGAAAAATATAAATGCATGTGTTCATTTGGTTAAGATGCTATGAATACAGTTAAGATGAACTGAATTAAAGCATTGCAAACTATTCGAGTTAAAGATAGCTACGAGAACAAGTAAAAGTATGAAACATATCAAAGAATAAACTTTGAAATAATTGCTGCGAGTCTCACGCCATTTGATCTGTTTGGCAAATCCATTTATATTGAAGATTTGAAGATTTACAGAAGTATGTATATTTTCTTCCATAACACTTAAAATTTATTGTTTTGCTAAGATTTCTCAATGAATTACATGAGGATATTGTAAAATGGTTGAATCTTCCCTTTAAGTACAGTTGTTTAGAAGAGACTTGTTAATTATTCATGCAGAACCTTGCTCCTACGTCACTTTAAACGCTCAGAGGCAACTCTTAATTCCCATAAACTAAAAAGTGAATTGCTCCCAGTTTTGAAATCGAGAAGCAATTTGAGCAGCTGGAAAGGTCAAAACTCATTTTTAAAACCAATCGACTGGTGATTGCATGTCCAGCGAATATTAAATTTGAATGAGATTATTATCTTATACAGGCAAATTGAACAGAAGATAAAATAACATATTGACTTTCATTTGTTGCCTTTTTATATCTAATGGCAACTGCTATAGCCTCAAAAACACGTAAAAACATCATAAAAGAACTAAATAAAAATGGTGAAGAGGTAGAAGATTTGAGATGAAAAGTGCAAAGCATAATGCACCCGCCAAATTTTTCAATGTAATAAGGTTCCTACCACACAATTTCTGGCGACAAATTGCAGCTACACAGTAAATTTCTGGCAATAACAATGCTAACCAAATTCATTTCCTTCACCCTGGACCTAGCACTATACCTTACACTGTCACTGACCTTATATTTTTGACGCCGGAGCATGCGTCCGTCACAAGGACTAGCTCTGGCCCTCTGGCAATGTCTAAAGCATTTTATTTCCGCCTTTACATGAGTTGTAATAGAATAGGTAAATTTATCAAGAAAATCGAGCAATTAGAAGGTACCCAGTCCAACAGACTCGATACAACTCATTTTGGGGGTTCACAACATGTTAACCCATTGCCTACGGGAACCGGGTGGTCCCTGCATTAAGCCTATGGGAATGAGAGAATCTAGTAGTCAACATGTTAAGAGCAAGAAAAATAGAACACTCTACGTTGAGGCAGGCTCGTGCTCCATCGTCTTGTAACATCGAAAAAAGTAGGCGAGCTCAGTCACGAGATCACATCTTTTAAAAGATAAAAATCCAATACAAGATAGGTAAGTAGTGAATGTGTTATATGGCGAGAGAATTTTCTGGCGTCCATTGGTCCATCACCCATTATCCATTGGAAGTGCGTTCAGCAGCAATATATCCTGGAAAAACAAAGACTGGGTATTGTGTTTCTTAAGAAATGGAACATGTATAAAAATGCAATCATCTTTAATAGTCGATGCATATCATACTTTGCAAAAACCAAGATAGAAAATTGTAAATAGGACCCTATACATCCGTTTCGCTGGTCAACCAAAACATCATCGATTGAAACAACGCCCCGACAAAGCATCAATAAAATAATTGACGTACAAAGTGGATTTCAAAATACACAGGTTATTTTTTTTGTTTTCTTCTTCATTCCATATATAGCAAAACTTTAAAGTGACGATTAGTGTCTGTTTTCCTCCAGGTTTATAGTCCCTGCAGTAAAGAGCAGTGTAAACTGGGCGTTGTGGCGTCCGCCTGTAATCCAGTTAACCATGTTAACAGTGGAAGTTATAAACTGATTCAGCGGACCCATGGTTCGAAACTGAGTCACGTCTTTCGGATGGTGACGTTAAAGGTCGGTCCCCAGACGTAAATAATCATATCTGATTGATACACGTTTGTAAAAACCCCAAAACACACACACATGCATTTCTCATTATTTTAAGTTATCACTTTATTCAACGTCCAAATTAAACAAAGGAATAAAGTATAATCAAAGCTTAAAAGAATTAATTAATTTACTCTAGGGGCATGTAGTAATTATTTATATGCAGATAAACATACACACCCTCACAATAAATAAAATAAAATTACACACATAATAAAGCAAGACGCAGCAGATGATATTTTATTTCTTCATCTTGACATTGCATAATTGATGATTCAATATCGAATATGATCTACAAATGGAGGTGCCTGTTTTGGTTACTGTGATTATTTCCTAATACCACGGCATTTTGTGTGCTTGGGCTGGAGAATTACGTCAAGCCTTTTGGGGCTTAATTCTAAAGCCCCCCTAAAAAACCAAACAGACCACAAAATGCCTTAGAAAGACTTAATTTTCCAGACAAGCACAAAAACTGCCGTGGTATTAAGAGATAAGGTTAGCTTCATTCTCCAGGAGAAGTACGCAAACGCCCGTGGTATTAGGAGATAATCACAGTAACCGAAACAATTATTTTTATGGAAACTGTAATGTACATATTGGGGGGAAAAAGAGAACGATCATGTAAAAGTGATTAAAATCTGTGCTTGCTGAAGAGGAGACTCTTTTAGATAGCAAAAGGTCTCATATTGTATTCAAATTACCTGTGCACGCGGATGAAATATCAGAACAGTTGGACACGTTGAAGAAATCACTGCTGCCTACAATTCATTTAATAACAGCAGTACCCGGTCTCCCATGAAGAAAGCCTCTTTGTACTAAGTTATTAAGATTTTGGGCATAATTGAAATCGACGTGATGACCTTCAGTGTAGCTTCCCGTTATCTTTATCTTAAGTTTGGTAGATGTAAGATTGTAAAAGTATGATCACCTCCTAAGAATTAGAAATGCCTTAATTCAAACAATATTCTATTTTCAGCAAATTAATATAGTAAGAATTGCTTCAAGACGAGACTATATAATTTGCAATGTCCAGACATTGAGAGGGAAAGGAGGGGGGGGGGGGGGGGGGGAGGGGTGACTTCCTTGGTGGATGATATGTGAATAAAAAAGGTAATTGATTAGGGGGTGGGAGGGGTCATAAGATTTAATTTTTAACTTTCCTTTCCCCCTACCCACTTTCTCTTGCTCTTTCTTTTTCTTTTTCCCTTTTTTTGATGGGGAGAGGGGAGCGTCCCCTGTCGCTACGCCAAGGGCTTAACTACAAGTTATAGGATAGTTAAGGATATTGTCCCCTGACTTCAGATTGTTTCATAATTAACCCATTGACTACTGAATTATGTCATTCCCGTAGGGTTAATACAGGAACCGCTCAGTTCCCGTGGACAATGGGTTAAAAAAAACCCCTCGAGAAATGGGTTTGAATATCAAGAACATGATTATTTTACTTAATGTTACGCAAAAAAAAAAAAATGTATTTCAGTATCATAATGATTGACTAATGAATTCTCCGATTCCCATAGTTTTCATATAGGAGCCACACCCTTCCAGAAAGAATTGGATTAACTAGCCCGAATAAATTACATCACATATCCCATTCCTATCCACGACCCGGGGACAACATGGACGTGGAGGTGTTCTTGACTCTCAGTCCAAGGTTTGAGGGTTCGAAGCTCAGCCCGGCACTAACGTCTTTTGGCAAGACATTAATCCACATTTGCCACTCTCCACACAAGTTTTAAATGGGTACCTGGCAGGATATATTCCTTGAAATGCACTGTGCGCTGATTACGGCCGCGGGAGCTAAATCCTGCAGGGTAATAATATCCAAATCCTTTGGAAGCGCATAAGGACGTTATATCATAATGTGATATGGCTATACAAGAACGGTTTATTATTATCATTATTTAACATTACTGTATTACAAACATTGATGTTTGTATGCAGTTGTCCGGGGTAGTCGTCTTGAGGATATTTGTCGGAAATTATAGATGGAAAGGGGAAGAGGTGTACTGTCCGTGGGTTCATTTTTCGACTACATGACGTAAACCCGACCACAAACAAACCGTTTATTGCTGAAAACCAGGCAATTTCCCAACTAGCGCAAGGTAGGATTGCAATTCATCTGAAGCATATATCTTGGTATAACAACATGCCACACTGTCTTCATCGTAATCATTTGATTTGAAAATTGGCAATGAAAATAAAAAAAGCGAAATTATTCGTTTCATTTTTGATTTGTAATATTTCTAGGGCATGTTTTTTTTTCCTTTCCACGCATACTGCGTCATTCTATATCTTTGTACATTGCTGGCAAGACTGATATTTTTTTGGCTTGCTTACACGATTCTTATCCTAAGAATACGGCTCAGGTAGCACAGATACATGTCATATAAGTGGGTTAATATAATTATTTAGGAAAAATGATATACAAATAATGGTGTAATGATCTTCATAATATCCCCGTAGGCGTAGTGAAATAATAAACCGATTCCGCTTGATGTATTCATTATAATTCACACACAATACAGCAAAGCGGTTTGAGAATAATTATGGCCGCCTTCTCAACAATATCCTCGGGGAGCGAAAACACATACGTAAGCATTATATAATGTTGCGAATCAATCAATGGGGGAAAAAATGCTCACAGGTTTGCTTGTGGTTATAAGCTTCTTAGAATTCTCAGGAGGTATCTGGAGAAAAGAAATGAAATAATAATAAATACAAACGCTTCTAAGCATGCTAATCGCTCTGTAAGCGATACAATATTAAGAGGGTATTATTGAATGCATTTTAGAATCGAACAAATTACCTCTGAAGAGGAAAAATATTTAGAGGGTAGAATATAATTAGCTCATTAGTTTCCCCACAGGCTCCTACTTTTTATGAAATGGAAGAAAATAGATTCCTTTTTGTGTGGCTTTGTCATTAGCTCAGCTTATATGTCGAAACATTTGACCATAATATTTATGATTTAATAAAGAAAAAAACAACAACAACATAACAATTCGTTCGTACATCAACAAAGGGGAAGGTTGATAAAATAAGAATATTTATTCACATTTCTGTTATTCATTCATCTTTCATTTTCTTCCTTTTTTAGCACCCGCGGGCACAAAGAACGAACTTTACCAGGTCAACAATGAAAAGGAAGATGTAGGAATGGGCCCCATAATTTTTTTTTCACGTTCCTTTTTTCCCCTCGCCCTCTACCTCTCCCCCTCTCTCTGTGTCTTATTTTTGTTCCATGGGGAGGGGCGTGGTCCCGTGCAGTATGCAGTTACGCCACCGGCAATACTTATTGAAACACCATAGATTAATAAATGATAAAAAATAAGTGGCTGTCAGCATACTAGGAAAATATCTAATTTTTGACTGGCTCGCTGGAAAGTTGATATTCTGAGGAGAGACAACAGCCCCAGCCCTGGCAAAATTTTTCCCGTGCACGATTATGGTTGATGTAGACACAGTACTATCAATTATGTTCGAACAACTACAGAAATTGCTAATACAGCGTTGGCTCGTTTAAAACTCTTTTATTGGAACATGTTTTAAAACACCCGTTTGTTTTTAGTTTGTTTTTACAAAGAAAACATGATTTCAAATAACCCAAAGACATGTGTGTTATAAATTTTATGTGTATTTGTTTTCAGGTTGTGGATATTTTCATGCTTAAATTACCGGGTCCGCTCGCTATTCATAAGGACTGCTATTCATAAGGACCACAATTCATAGAAAACCGCTATTCATTTAACACGCGTAATGAATAGTGGTCCTTATGAATGGAAGTCCTTATGAATAGCGAGGTAATTTGTCCATGGTTTGCTCGCTTTTTAGAAGGACCGCCATTCATACAAAACTGCTATTCATTTAGTCACGCATTATGGATAGCAGTCCTTATGAGTAAGTGGTCCTTATGAATAGTGGTCCTTATGACTAAGGGGTTACCCCTAAATTACTTGTTTTTTTTTTATTTTACAATTTACATAATTCTACAAATGCTTAGTACAGTACCATTATTAAAGAAATCTCTTTCTCCATCTTCTATCTCTACTTCTCCTTCTCAACCAATGAAAACTTTCAAAACAATATAAAAACACGTTAACCCTACCCCCCCCCCCCCCCCAATATACCGTTTTTGATCACAATCCTGCTCAAAGAAACTGGAAAATATTTTAGCTAATGGACGTTTCCGCCTTTCACCATTCCTCGCCCCTTTCCTTCATCACATGATTTAGATTGTGATTGTAATGATGTTAACAGACAATTATGCGTGTGGGATGAGCGAGTGAAGTACTAATTAGTTAAGTGAATGTAATTGTTTTGTCGTCTATAATGTTCTTCTCAGATGTATTCCGTCACGAGCGACTATCAAGTAGAAAATGTTAATAAAGCCCATGAAAAATCTTTTAGTTTACATTGCTATTATACAATTTGACTATATATATATATATATATATATATATATATATATATTTATTCATTTATATAATCTTATCAAGGTCATTTTGCCTAGTTTAACCCATTCGGGACAATTGACCACATTTTGTGGTTTGGCCCAATAACTTTGATTTAGAGCCTTAAAAAATATACCAGATGCTTGAGTAGAAAGAGCAAAAATTTCTGCACACACCATGTCCATTTTTGTTGCATGACCATATTACGTTTAATGCCAGGAAATTTAAAAAGGAGAATAAGCTTCAAAATCCTTAAATTGGCAACATATTGAGAGGTTCAAAATCACTGTTCTTAACAAAATTGGCAATTTTTTTTCAACTTTCGACTAAGTTTCTAATGATGTATATTGTTTTCCAAGACATTTTACATTTTGTTAGAACAATGTAGCACTAAAAGAGAAATATTAGTGTTGCCAATTTGAAGAACAAAATGTGATCAATTTATCCCTTGAATAATTCCTGTCCTGAAAGGGTTAAAAGAACTTTTCTTATACTCATTTCATTGTTGATAAAGTAGAGAAATGAAATACTGAGGAGGAACGAAGAGAGTCGGTATGAAATAGACCTCCATTGATAAGGATATAAGAGTGTATCCTGTAATGCATGTTGGGTAAAATGACCAACATGAGGGTAGCTGTGTGTCTGACCAAACATGCCAACTTTTTGAAAATGTTGTACCCGACTTAGGTAATGCTTTACGTAATGATGATCACAATCTGTTCTGTTAAACATTTTTTTAACAAATATCACTCAAGTTGGGCAAATAGTTGCCCAAAAGTTGGTCGGACACATAAGCACCATCATGTTGTGCAAATTTTAACCCAGCAATATTTTTTTTACACTGAGTGTGTGATAGATTAACCAAGCTTTAATAACGTCTAATCAGCCAAGACACAACGTTTACATGACATAATACAAAGCGCGTCTTAAACCTAGTCCTTGTTTAAATTGTTTTTGTATTGGGTGTTTAAGGCACGATTCCGTTCAAGTGTGGTTCTCTCACCCTCTGAGAATTCCACTTAGACGATAACAAATGTAACTGATGCACCATTGAGAGAAAAAATAGACTTGATAACGTAAGAAAAAATTCAATTCCTCAAGGGAAAGAAACGGAAAATGGAATAAGGAGAATAAGAAGATGAGGAAAAAAAGTAAAAAACAGTTTCAAAATAGAGTTGATTTTTTGGAGGATATTCGTGAAATGAGAAGAAAAGAGTGACGACAGTCATGAATTTTATCCTACATTTCTAATTTCCTGATAAAGGCAATGATATGAAGTTTCGGGGAAAATGGAGCAAAGGAATAAAGTTGTTGAAAGTTGTTGTGAGTCGAGGCATCTTTAAATGCAGTATATCAGGGGCAATGCTACGACTGTTTTTTTTTAATTTTTCATTCTTTTAATTGTTATTGCTGAATGGTTGGTTGTTATTGCTGTTGCCTAATTTTCGTTTGTTTCTCAGAGGTTTTGGACAAACATAATCCTTCATTATAAAGTGAGAACCTTCATAAAAACTTATTTCACCTGGTCTAGAATGTCAAATTTAGATTAATATCTTGTAAAAGGATATCAGTGACGCGCCAGAGCTCAAACCCCAAGACCTCTGGATTTCAGGTAATTAAAAGTACCTTTACGAGGTAACTGAAAGTGGAAGTTATAAAGTAGAAGAAGAGGGAGGAGAAAAAGAAGAAGAAGAAAAAGAAGAGGAAGAAGAGGAAGAAGAAGAAGAAGAAGAAGAAGAAGAAGAAGAAGAAGAAAAAGAAGAAGAGGAAGAAAAAAAGGAAGAAGAAAAAAAAAGAAGAAGGAGAAGAAGATGAAGAAGAAGAAGAATAAGAAGAAGAAAGAGGAAGAAGAAGAAAAATGTGAAGAAGTAGAACCGAATAAGAAGAAAAGAAGAAGAAGAAGAAGAAGAAGAAGAAAAAGAAGAAGAAGAAGAAGAAAAAGGTGAACAAAAAGAGAACAAGAAGGTGAAGAAAAAAAAAGAAAAAAAAAAAGAAAAAGAAAGAAAGAAGAAGATAAAAAAAGAGGGAATTCAAACCAGAAAGATGAATATCCTGTTTGTATCACGGTCTGATGATTAACACGAGATGTACAAGTTTCATATTAGGCGCTATTCCCTATGCAATATAAAGCCAATTTGATTAACACCTAATTTCCCGCTATCAGAAGGCAATTTCCATCAGTGTTTAAGAATGATGGATGTACAGTGGAACTAATTCACTTGATGGATGGAGTGTTTGGAAGAATTGCCGGGAGAAGCGGACGAGGACAGTCAATGATTCATGAGTAACCGATAGATAACACTGGTATTAGGCTATGTCTTCCTTTTTAGAGTTAACTTACCAAGGTTGTTATCGATCAGAGCTTTTCCATCTTCTGATCGCTGAAAAGCAAACCCAGAAAATAATGAACATCTCACAGAGATATAAAATGGTTCTTTAGATTATTTGCATAGAAATATACATGTACATTAACTCCATCAAAACAAGTCTCATAAAGTTGAAGTAAGTGGAAAAAAGTATTAACATTTCTCCCCTGATCCTTTGTAGAATGTCTGAAGCTTTAGGCATATAATCGTTAGATACATGTATGTAAGAAAAGTTTAGGAAAAACTGAAAAATATGGTTTGATGAAGTTCACTACTGATAGAAAGTAAACGAAAAAGGAAGTATGAAATAAAACTATGAAATGATGGTGGCCTTAAAAGACATTTTTTTAAAGGGGACATTTCACATACCTTATGTTTGAAGTTAAATCAAGAAGTTTTTTTTTTATTAAAGCGTATAGTCATTGGGAAGGGGGGGGGGGCGGGGCGGGGAGCACTCCAATTACAGTATTTCGGCAATGCCAATCACTCCGTTACCATTGTTGTTAACCCCCTAATATAAGGCACAACATATCGTATCCTCTATACCGAGATAGCTCCTGATAATTCACGAAGAAGTTTTGCTTCTATATTTGTACAGTACAATAGTTTCGTAGTCCTTTACTTCTATATTACCAGTCTAATAGAAGTATTGTTTCTGAAATTCTAGCGAATGAAAATGTCAACGGACATATAACGGTAGTGAAAAATGATTGGTAAAGCTACTCTCGGATATGATAATGACCGAGGTGTTCACGTAAGAGAAGAACCGCCCTAGGTAATTAGAGGCAAGACCAATATGATTTTCTAAGTACAAAGGAAGCTCTGACTCAGGGGTGTAATGACGTATCGCGGATTCGTCTATAAAATCAACGTTGATGGAACTCTGGACTGGCTAACAATTCCCCATAAGCAAAAAATGTATATTTGAAATTTTAAATTTGCCTTGACTCCTCGTGTGCTACCGTATATTTTTTTTTTGCTGTTCGCTAGAGTGATTATGAATTATTTTGAACATGAAGGAGAATAAAACCCCAAACTTGTATGCACTTTAACAGAAGCAGAAAAATCTTAGAAGCATATCACTGAAAGTTTGAGGAAAAACGGATAACGAATAAAAAAGTTAGGAAGATTTTAAAAACCTAAAATCGCTATGAAATTGGCAACATACTCATTATGCTAATGAGATGCTATGACGTTTTTGTGCTCTCAGATTTCAGCTTTTAAACAAAGAAAATTCAATTATCAACATTGTGCTTGAAATACATTGTGAGGAATAAATTTATGAACATCATCTATAATACGAAAAGCAAATTTTCTAAGATATATTCAAGGAAAGTGCCTCATCGTGAACGTTAGTGACTCTTTTATTCATCTTACGGTTACAATTTTCAAATAGGCAATTTACCCCTATTTTTTTCCTCACGAAATTAGACTGTAGGAACACGCATCATTTATCAGCGAATCCAGGAACCGCATTTTTTCAAGGAGTTAAGGAACTCATCTGAAGAAGATTCAATATCAGCCTGAATTAAAAAATCCTTGTACAGGCTACCTACACGTGATTTAATTTGAATACGCTTCTTCACCAAACAGGAAAGTGTGTCGCATTGATAGAACAAAGTAAAAAATACCTGTTTTTTTCAATTCATTTCCAACAGCTTAATCAAACCATACATCTAGATTGTAACCAGATAACACGAAGAGTCCGGAAATACAGTCTGATATGTCTGATACCTTTATCAGGTTTATAGAATGACTGAGTTTGTACTGGATTAGATCAATCCCAACACACATAATGTAACATTATTCTCCCACGCAGGCATCATTCATTATAGACCATGGGATGACATGGAAAAAGAGGCTCCGTTTTTCATTTTCGTGGTCCACTTGTTCGCCCCACCTGAAAAGTTGGGGACAAAGGTACTTTTTTGTGCTGAATTCAAATATGAATGTTGCCAAGCCTGAAACTTGCACGTTATCACTCTAATGAGGTCTAATTATGCAAATTTATGCATAATTCATTGTTTAACTATAATACACAAAACACTGGTATCATTAATTAAAAAAAATAGTATTTCAGGCTAATCTGGACTGCATCATCTGAATGTGAATATTTCTTAACCATATATGTATATTTTTTGGTAACATTGATGCCTAATTATGCAAATCAGGCGTCAATATGGAAATCCATTTGGGGGGCTATTTAACTAATAATGATAATATCAACATGAAAGGTGATATTTCAGGGTAACTTTGGGTGCTTACTCTAAATATGAATGTTGTAAATCTTGGAAATGGCAATTAATCACTGTAATGTGGCATAATTATGCAAATTCATGCAATATTCATTACTTATACAATAATTCACAAACACCGGTGTGTTCTCAGTAAAGATATATCCAAGGATTATTTGGACTGTATCATCTGAATGTGAATAATTCAAGCCGTAAATGTGTAAATATTTTATGACATTGATTCCTAGTTATGAAATATTGATGCCTAATTATACAAATTATTCGTTTGTATGCAAATCCATTATTTTGGCTCTTTTAAACTGACAAATGTTTATATTAAACTGCATGAATACTGATATTTTGATTAAACTTTAGGTGCTTAATCTAAATATTAATGTTGCGAAGCTTGGAAGTGGCAATTTACCACTGTAATGTTGCCTAATTATGCAAATTTATGCAAAATATATTGTTTATCCCATAATTCACAAAGATCAGTATGCTCTCAATCAAAACATGGTATTCAAGGATAATTTGGAATGCAGAATCTGAATGCAAATTGTCCAAGCCATAAAAAATCTGTAATTATTTTATGACAATGATTCTCAATTATGTGAAATATTGACGCTTAATTATGCAAATCTGCATCAATATGCAAATCCGTTATTGTGGCTACTCAACTGAAAATTCCTATATCAGATTATATGAAAGCTATAGTTTGAGAAACTATGGGTGCTGACTGTAAACATGATTGTTTTCAAGCTTAGAAACTAGCAGTTTGTCACCATATAATGAGGCTTAATTATGCATATTAATGCAAACCCCATTTTTTGATACTGTAGCACTTGCACCGAACAGCTCAGTATCATATCAATCAAAAGTTAGTATTCAGTTCTATTTCGGACTGCATCATCTGAATTTTTAATATTTCTAAGCAAAAATTGTGTATACCTTTTATGCTACTGGTGCCTAATTATGTAAATTATGCATCAATATGCAAATCAGTCTATTTGACTGAACTGCAAACACTACTATCAAATCACCTGAAAGGCAATATGCTAAGAGTAACTTTTGGTGCAAAATGCAATGTTTATAGGCCTATGATTGTTGCCAAGTAGGAAATTTCCAAACCATGACATATTAGTTAAATTCCAGTTACGCGAATTAATGCAAAATCCACTCTGTAATGGATAAAACTCAGCCTATAACAGTTGAAAAATTAGTAGGTCTTTAAAGAAGTATTTGCAATTGCATAGCCCATATATAAATATTTCCAAGAAATAAAATGTATAAATTGTAATATCAGTGCTTATGTATGTAAATACATGCAAACCTACATGTACCAAAATCTATCTCAGGTAATTTAGAGTGCTGAATCTCAAACTGTCTGCTGCGAGCAGTGTGCATGTGATGTCCTCAACATGAGGCACAATCTTGCATTCTGTGCCATCACAGAAAAATAACATCTCACATCTCATGATTAGGAAAATGAATTTTAGAGGAGTTTTGTGTTTCAAATGTCCACATTAAACTTGTTAACAGTTTTCAGTATCTTGCCTTGGCCTTTATGACTGCCAAAGAATTGAACTCATTCACTTCTCATATATGTCACTTCTGAGTAACATGAAGCGTCAACTCTCACTTTTTCTTCACTGATTGAATTAATGTGTAGCAGATTTTCCTATTCATGAGCGATAAGGCACAAGAATTCTTTGCTGTGAATCTTCCCTTGACTAAACACGACACAGTGCAAACTACCTCATCTTTCACAATACTACTTGCTATTGCAGTTACTCTGTGTGTTCACAATAGGTAGCAGACTACATTATCCGTAGCAGACTACACTATCTGCATTGTCTTTGATATTGGCCACTAAAATACAGCTGTTGACAAACAATTTTTTACTTTTCCCCTCATAAAAGGTTCAATCCTTTCTCTTCCTTCCTCTGTTTTATAATAAACTTAAGCTCCCCAATCTAAATAAATCAAAAGATAAAAACAAAGGTTTTATCATGCAGCTTGCACTGGCCATGCCATGCTGTTCTAGAGCCAGGTCAAAGTAAGTGAAAGAGCCTGACACTTCCCTATACACCATACACATAATACACACAAACACAAAGCACACAAACTCTCATAGACACACACACACAGCACATACCATGTGGTGGGAATGCTGTGCTAAACTCAGTGGCTGAAATCCATGTGGTCAAGAAGATTTGGAGCTCAGTTTTTTGCTACAAAATAATCATTTTTGAACAAACTTGCACTTTTTGCAAATGGCAACGTATGCCATTAGTATTTTTGTATTTTTAGTAACATTTACAAGGTGAAATTTGGTGGGGCGAAATCACGGACCACGAAAAGTGAGAATTTCAGCAGTCATCCCATGGTCAGGTCTATTAAGAGGCGAATGCATCTGGGGGTGTTTCACACAGAGTTAAGTTTGACTTAAAGTCGCACTTAAATTCCTAGTTGCGTGCGGTATATGACACATCACCTCATTGGTCAGATCATGCTCAGGGACGCCCGCTATTGGGTAATCTACCAATGAGATTACACGTTTAATACCGTATGCGCATTGGCACTTACGCATGACTTTAAGTCAAACTTAACTGTTTGTGAAACACCCCCCAGAGGGAGAGGGAGAGGGGGGATGATCAGGTCTGCAACACACAGGCCCTCCACCTCGTACGCCTATGGGGGAGGTAATAATAATAATAATAATCCAATACATTTATTAGGCGCTTAATACGGATGTTTCTAAGCGCACGGTTTACCGGAAAATTAAGATTAAATCCAAAATAATACAAAAATACAAAAATTATCAGAAACCTTATGTAATTCAAACAAAAGATACAGTGTATAAATACGGTAAATGAATACTGAAAATCAAAGTCGGTGTGCACCTCCATCGACCGACCCACAGCTGGGCCATTCCATAGGACTATCTACTAAAAAGGTAAGTTTTCAGCAGGGACTTAAACTGATTAACGGAAGTGGCTAGATGTATATAGGCAGGTAGAGAATTCCAGAGAGAAGGGGCAACCGTTGAAAAAGCACGATCACCATATTTTGTGGAAGTGCGGAGTCCAGGAGTTAACTGCATTGTAGAGGATGAACGGAGAGATCTTGAGGAAGTAGTGGAACGTAAGGAAATGAGATCTGTGAGATAGAGAGACAGCTAATGAAGGTAATGACTCAGAAACTAATATGGACATGATGGAGAGAGTTCGGAATTAATCATAATCAGACACCTTGTCTTTCTGGTATCACGATTACATCCGTTCCCATTATCCTTTTTACCCTACAACAACTCCATCCATATCTGAATCTCTCTCTTTCCCAATTTCTCAATCTGATTCTCTCTCTCTATCTCACTCAGTTTGTCTCTCACTTTCATTACCTCTCTTTCTCAATCTCTCTTTTTGTATCTTTTAATATTCTCTGCTCAAGAAATGGAAAAAAAAAAGACAAGGGAAGTTAGACAGACAGATACATGTAAAGATATATATATATATATATATATATATAGAGAGAGAGAGAGAGAGAGAGAGAGAGAGAGAGAGAGAGGGAGAGAGAGAGAGAAAAAGAGAGAGAGAGAGAGATAGATAGAGAGAGAGAGGAGAGAGAGGGGGGGGGTGGGAGGGGTCATCAAGAGACATAGTATTTTGGTATTCATAATGAAACTTCATTGACATTGACATCATTATTTTGCTTTACAATACAAAACACAAGTATAAAGAAAATTAACAATCTCATGAAAATGAAATGAAGGAAAAAAATAGTTGAAAGATATAGCAAATCATAAAAAAAAAGACTATTCATAATCATATATATAGAAAAGGATGAAAGAGATAGAGAACGATAGGTAAGCTTTGAGTACCTGTTGTTTAAGCAGACCATGGTTTGGAGTAGGAATGATGTGAAAACCGTGACGACGATTTTATTTTTTTCATGTGGAGAAGTAACGCTGCTCAGTAGGGTATTGTTTTCAAACCTGAGAAGGAAAAGTATCCTGACATCGATGGCTCTCGCACTCTTACTTGCCTAGAGGAGAAAATAGCCCTCGCAAAACCACCCTAGACTGCTGCAACTACGCCTCCAAACCAACATGAAAGGCTTGGTGTCACCCCTATGAGAATACGTTCACATCTTCGCGAGATAACACGGAGGAAGATTATCGGGCTGGGGTGTGATCTATCTTTCTTCACGTCATCGCTTATATGCCATGGATGATCGTACTTCATCACGTGAATCTTGACGACAGAATGGCATGCTACCAGGCTACATGTTGATGGCAATGTTTGATGTTCTTATCTTACACTTGCCTCTAAAGGACGAGGACTGCTGTATCAAGCTTTAATTCTAACCCACATAAAACATGGGGGGGGGGGGGGTGAAAAGTTTGGGTGTATGTTCCGTGTAGGTTCTAAGGGCGTATCAAAAGGATGTGGTCTAGGATTCGAAGTGGTATAAGAGGCAGGATGGAAGCATACTGTTTTTCTTTTCTAATAATAATAAAAATAATAATAATAATAATAATAATAATAAAAATAATAATGATCATAATAATATGTTTTGTTTAACAAGGGTACCCTCTTCAGTATTACATACTGTTCTCCCTGAGGGCCCTGCAATCATACTTATGACTAAGGTTGTCCACTGACTATCATTCCCGGCTCTCTCCCCTCCCCACTTTACACTTAGAAGACCACACATATTACCCTTCATCTTCCTGTCCTCTTGAACCTTTGCACTTCCAATCCAGCCATTTCATCTCCCTGGATTGCTTCTTCCATCTTCTGACTGGTGTGATGCGATCCGGATGACACCATCCACATAAAGTGGGGTGTCAGAGTGCAGCTCACATGGCTAATGGGGATTGTTGGATACGTCAAGAGGTACTTCAAACTTCACCAGCGACAAAGCTGATGGGTTTGTAGTGCAAGCTTTGGTGTCACTAGCCCCTCATGGAGGGTATGATATCTATTCTCCACCCATGGTATTACCTTTGCTTCTTGGAAAAGTGGTGTAGCGTTCAGTTGCAATATGGGTGAACGACAGCAAGCAGCCGTGCCCTCTAACCTCTGTTAAGGCATTTTTGAGGCATTTAATAACATAAGCGTTAGGTAAGCATTAATCAACGGGATTATTCCCATTAACATAAAAAGCGAAATTAAAAGTTGTGATAAGGACCACCAGGAGATGCCTCTGATACTGATTTCAAATAAAGGAAACTATAAAATTTAATTATCTCTTCATTCCATATATTTTAGAAATTAGTATTACAAATTACTTAGTCTATATAAAAACACTATTAACAAGTGTTTATTAACCCCTTAACTACTGAATTCTCTCACTCCCATAGGTTTAATACAGGAACCATCTGGTTCTCGTAGGAAACGGGTTAATAAAAATGCTATTATCAATAAAAATTGTCTTCCACATAAAAAGAAAAGCATGTATTGTTCGAAAACCCTGAAAGTCCACAATGTCTGGGAAATTTAGAAATGATTATATCGACTAACAGTTGTCAAGGGGGGGGGGGGGTGGGGCGCTTATGTTGGAAACCCTGAAAGTCCACAATATCTGGGAAACGTAGAGCAAAACCGTTTTCATGGGGGGGGGGGGGGGTGTCCCTACGTGGATCCCCCTAGGGTAAACGAATCATTGAATAATATTTATCAAACTGACCCTCCCCTCCGTTAAAAGTGTAAAACATAACAATATAGTCGTGCTTAGAATACAAAATAGTTTTCGAAAGAGCTAATACAAAGTAAATCACATCGTTCATGCAGTTCACTTGTTAAAAAAAAAAATCGGTGGATTTAAAAGCTTTCCTATCACAATCAGGCAATTCGACTATAAAATATAGAAGAATTCTAGTCCCAACACGGTTAAAACAAGCACTCTAAAAAGGTAAGATCAAGTCAACATTTAAAAAGGCCAAGGAGAGATAGTTGTAGATGGTAGATTTATCTCTTTTAACATATTAACTGCTAGATTCAACATTATTTCGTAGTGTTGTGTTCCGCAATGCAAACAGTCAGATACAACATGTAAAACCACTGCCATCACTCAGCCAATTCAAATGGCGATTTAACACTTTAGCATAATCTCGTGGGAATATATCTTTAAAAGAATTGAGAAACTGGGGTAATCTCTTACTCCAGCATTTTTCACAACCAGATATATTTAAAGCGATAATCGGTTGAATTTTGCGATGCCGTTGGTAACGCTGAGCACAAATTCCTAGAAATTTGTCTATTCATAGCCTTCCAACCTTGTACTATGGGAAAGAGAGAGAGAGAGAGAGAGAGAGAGAGAGAGAGAGAGAGAGATAGAAAGGGGGGGGGGCGGGGTAGGGAGTGATGAAAATATATACATATACTCGTGATATTGTAGTAATGTATAGTAATAAAAAAGTATTTATATGTTTGTAATATCTAATTATCTAAAGTAAAGCGCATTGAAATGTATTATGTAATGTGCTATAAAAATGTAACGTATTATTATTATTATTACTGACAGAAAGAAAGAGAGAGAGAGAGAGAGAGAGAGAGAGAGAGAAAGAGAGATAGTAGATCTGAGAGATATGACAATATCGAAATATTTCTTGTCTTTATCATTCGTTGTTCAATACTTTATACTGATTTTGAAAAACTTGTTGACATAAGAATGCTTGCAATTTTCTTTTAACACCTGTTTAAAAAAAGTCTCATGATTTTGGAATGGCGGGCGTGTGAGAGTGAACCTGTTATTCGTTTTTATATTTGAGTATCTATCGGTGAATGACACATTAGGTTGTGAGGGTAAGGAAGTACTTGGCATTAAGCTGTCCCAGGGATCAAGAGCTTCTTGACTTGTATCCATATCCTTCTGGGAAGCCCACTCTAGCGATCAGGCAGGACTTTAATTGAGTAAATTGAAAGAAGTAAGCGAATAGACTGATACAGGTTAAATACCACCGAGAGTCAAGCCAAATACATGTATTCTCTTTCTTTGTTTGATTCCCACCGTGCGGCAAGGTCAAAACGTCTACAAGCCCCCAATCCTGTATGTAAAAGAAATCCTAAAATGTTGATGGTGGAGAATATAATGTCCCCCTCCTTTCCTCTCTTCCTTGGTTATAACCCCTGTCACATTTCCAAACCGATCGATTCTTGGTCATTCAGGGTAATAGAGTGTTTGTCTGTTGTTTGTCTATCGTCGGTCTCGTCGTATGACTGGGGTATTATATCTTAGCTACACCATCGAGACCGACCCGAGACCGACATTAGACCGAACAAAAATATCTTACTCCGATTTCTTATTGTTTATATAAGATTTTATCCTTTTCTCTCATAAAGAAAATTGTACATAATTTGTAACGTGTTATAAAAAACAATCTGCACATAAATATAACTGCTAACTAGAAATTCTCATTTCAAAACAATAATACAATTCAATTTTCATGCATAATATATTTGCAGTAGAGTTACATATTTCAAGAAGGAAAAGATTCATATAAACAAAACCGTATAATTAAAGTTTCACATTTCATTAAAAAATATAAAGAAATCAGTTACCATGTATTTTCACATCAACAAATCGCTAATAAAGTTTTTAATGTCGTTTGAAATTGATTTAATAGCCTTTTAAAAATTTTCATGAGGTCCTAACCAAATGGCAAATAAAGTTAAACATTTGTCCAAAAATTCTTAAAATTTCCTAGAGAGAAATAAGAAGAATTAAAATAAGAAAGAAAGAGGGAAGATAAGAAAAGAAAGAGGATAGAGAGAGAGAGAGAGAGAGAGAGAGAAAGAGAACATACACCATCGCCCCTTCCCAGCCCCAGCCCAACACAAAACAAACAAACAAAAACAACAGCCACAACAACAAACAAAGCAAAACAAAACAACCACCACAACAACAACACACACATGCAAAAAGACAAAAAGAAAAAAAACAAAACAAAAAACCCGCAAACAAACAAACGGAAAATGAAGGAAAAAGGAAAAGAAAAGGGTAGGGTAGAGGGTCCGGATGATATGCCTCCTTATCTCTCATTTATATATATTTGAGAGAGAAGGAAGGGTAAAGTGAGAGAGAGAGAGAGAGAGAGAGAGAGAGAGAGAGAGAGAGAGGGGGGAAAAAGAAAAAAAAAGAATCTGTTGGTTTGGAGTCAGTGTGGAATTGGTTTGGCGGTGTGACGGTGACTAAGTTATTATACCCAGAGCATCCATATGTCATGTTACTTACACTTCTAGGGCTGCAGTCAGATGTACCGTACCTTGATATCTTGGTCACATCGACTAGACCAGCACCAATGAGATCGATAACAGATCGAACAGAAAACCACATTACCGGTACCCCCGATCGACAAAAATCGGTCTATTTGGAATCCGTGGAGAGTGATTTTGGCGCCGCCTGAGTTGGTCACGAAGCTTATGCAAATCATGCAAATAATAAGCAAGTTCGTAATTAGTTCCTGGTACAAAATTAATGACCCTGAAATAACCCCAAGTTGTACGCTCACGGCGCATTTGTTTTGGTGGACCCGCTATACTTGTTTAACATGTACAATCATACTGGTGCGCGCATCATGGTGCGTACAAAATGACAGTGTATAGAGGTTAATATTATTGCACTCGGTACAAAATATGACCTTTATCTGCACATGCGTAAATTGTAGTTACGAACTGGCTTATTGCATGTAACAGCGTAACCAGGATTTTGAAGTAGAGGATACCATCTTTTGTACATGCATGCTTATTGGGCTTTGGCCCTAAATGGATGGGCGAGCTCCTCCTGCATCCCCCCTCTGGATTCAACTATAATGCATTGATAAATAAACATCCTAGACGAATATCGTATTCAAAGCAAGTGCAATACTTTGATATGCTTTTGATTTTGTGTCTAAATATATGATTTCTGTACTTTTCTTTCACGTAAATAAAAGCAGTTATATTTTTCTCTGTTTATATTGATATTTTCTATCGTATACAAGTATTCTATATGCTTTTTATCTGTAATGCAAAATGCACTATATAACCCGTCGCTGCAATGTTGAACATTGTTCAATAAAACATTATCAATTAAAAATTGTATCTAAGATGTTTGCTGATTGGTTAACAATTTAAAAGTCACATGGACAATTCCATCAAATTGTACATCTCACTTGAATACTTTTCTTATATTTGTAACGTTGTCTCATTAAATTGATTTCATCTGAACGTCCTATTGACACTTAATTCATTGTGATAACTAACACACCTCTCTCAGTCAGTCTCATGTTATTTTTTCATCTTTCTCACTTTCTCTCTCTCATTCACTCCCAACGCCTACACTGAAAACAAAAGCTTGTTTTTCGTAGTGTTCTACTAATTTAAATTAGTAAAGTGAACTGGTTTAGCATATGCTGCCAGTTTTTACGATGCTTTACGAGTTTTAAATAAAACCGGGCGTATGCAAGACTCGTACATATAATGGATATAGTTGTAGAGCGGGTTTTACCAATCGAATTTGGAAGTTCTACGACAATGCAATAGTTAGTAAAGCATCGATAACTCGTAAACGCTGTTACGAATTTGTTGGAGCAATTGGTTTTACAATTTTTGTGGTAGCTTTACGATGTATATATTCCCGCTGTTGAGATCACGTGACCACACTTTTTCAGCTCGATCGGGATCGTGCGAGCAAAATTTCATCGCAGACGACGACGAATATCGAGCAGCTGGGTTGCAAGGTCAAGGAGACTTGACGTTGTCGTTGAAAAAATGGCTAACAGGTAATATTTCAATTAGTTATTTCTTTCAAAATGAACACTAGATATTGTAATGATTGTAGGCCTATTACTATTGAGTATTGAGCTTCTGTTCATGTATTTGTATGCTGTGTTGTACGTGTCGTTGGTGGTCGTATTCATGACTGGCGGGTGCTCTTGTGTGCGCTAGTGCCGGAATCTAACTTGGATATAACTCAGGGAGCTCCTTGTCCTTGAGTTAACTTGGATGGATCTAATGTTAGGCAAACTTTACAACACTATGTTAGTCTAAAACTATGGTCTAATAGTAGGTCTGTCACTATGATGCATGTAACTTTATATCAGTTGGTCCAATTTCTCTCAGAAACAAGAACACATTCTTCTCGCGAAAAAACAACACGTCTTCAGACTAGATCAGTCACAATATCGTACGCTGTATAGGGACGCTAAGTGAACTCTGTATGATTTGTCACCGTACGAACGATGCTTTTAAAATCCATGAAAATCAAAGCAATCCAAAAACAAAATCAATTTTCAAAAACATTTTTGAAATCAATAGATTCTTAGTTTTTTTTGCTGTTAGCATTATTTCGCGGATTGGTGGCCGATTTTCGGTAAATTGGTGACTTTTTAACGTCATTCCAGGCAGTCGACGATTTTCGCCGATCTGCCATTTTGAAGTTGGGATTGTTGGGGTCCCCTAAGAATTTACATGTAAGATGGTTTATGCCCACTTGGTCTAAATATGGGCTAACTTCGTATGGGCTAAACCCTTTTGGTCCAATCTTCATTTGGTCTAATTTGCACTTGGTCTATAGCCAGTACGTCTAAGTAAACATAATCGCCACTTGTCTTGGGTGAATTGTATGTATCACTTGGTCTAATTACCATTTGGTCTAATTACAATACCATTTCGTCTACTGTATTTTTTGTCACTTGGTCTAGAACTACTACCACCAGTTCAATACCCAGTCAGTCTAAGTCTAAGATTAATTCTAAGTGAAACTCAGTTGGTCAACAGACACTTGGTCTAAAATCCACTTGGGCTAATATTCACTTGGTCTAAACATGGCATTAATTTGGTCTAACATGTGTCTAATCATGCAATTGGTCAAACATTTATTTAGACGAATTGTCAGTTGGTCTAAATATCACTTTGTCTAAACACCACTTTATGTAATTACCACTAAGGCTAATTGCCAGTCCGGCTATATATTCCCGTTTCGTCTACGCACATGAAGCAGATCCTTTTGTAGATCTACTCTGCCTTCTGTTGGTCAGCACCATGCATCCCTGGATAGGTTAATGTGGCCAGATCGATATTGTATCCACCAGCTATGTCATAACCTTCTGAAAATCCATGCATCTAATTGGCTGAGACCAAATTAGTCGGTGAAAAGCGCCGACTACTATCATGGCCGTATGCAGGGGGAAGGGGGGGGGGCAGTTGCCCCCCCCCCCCCCCAGAAATTTTGCACAAAATCCACAAAAAGTGTGCACCAAATCCTTCATTTTTACTTTTAAAAAAAGGCAGTGTATACAACCACACGCGTGTGTCTTTACCATCCAGCCACACGCGTGTGGTTGCATCCAATCCCATGTGGGCCCGATACAGCCACACGCCGCACTTAGGAAAAAACGCAGTACCTGTCAGCACACGTACCGTACAATATCTATGACTATGAAATTATGGCCGGAGCCGAATCGCGATCAAAATTGGACTCATTCAGGCTTAATTGTTTCTCTAAATCCTTTTGCTTTCATTCTCGGTTGTCTTCTCTCCTTCCCTTTTTATTCTTGTTCCAAATGCTTGCCTGTTTCGCCGCAAATTACGCCAGAACTTCGGCTGCAGCTTTTAGTTTTCGTGTCTGTCTTCGATCGCGACGACTCGTACCGCGATATGCATATACATTACACACAATCTACTTCCGGGATTTGTGTGTACGGCACATGTTCGTGCATACACGAGTCGAAGCGAGGGAAGTGAGTGAGTAACTTCTCGAAAATATGATGCTCTTTAGGGATGTGATAATGATATTGCTGTTAGACCCTGTAGTGTGCCAAATTATGATCTTGCACAACACAGGCCATAACATTAGATATTCCAAAGAAAATGAAACGGCCATAATGAGTGAAGTTTTTTTTTTTTATTAATTGTTTTCTTGTATGTTTTTTCTTAGCTGATGACTGAAATGGACAGGCTGATTGGCAGCTCAGAGGATAAGGGTTTCAAGGGCAAAATGACCCTAGGGTTCAAAAAATTCGGGATGGCCATTGTTAAGTACGGGAAACGATTGAAAGCAAAATCCACACCACAGTGTTTCAAGATACTAGCCGAGAGGATTCCAGTCACTCGGGATGACAAGGAATATCAAGGTATGTCAATTGTAATGTAACTCATTCATTAGAGTGTGTTTTTCTATAGGTTCTTAATGATGTGTATGTATATAAAAGTTGTGTTGACATGCAGCCATTGAATTCTTTTGTCAGCCTCCTTGTTACACATTTGCTACTTGTAGAGCCACTTCCAGATGTTCCCTTTATCTTCTTTATTGCATTATCAATCATCTGTAGTAAAGTCGGGTGCTGTAGAAAATTTTACCTACTGTACGGCCTAATGTGATCCGACTATCTATTGTATAGCTTAAATTAATCTACATCCTGCATTGTTTTTGTTTGATTCAGCCTCTGACGCCATGTGATGTAGCACCTGCCTTTACAGATGATTGATAATTTTTGTCATCCATGCCAACTAGTGTAAATTTCACATATTTTTAAAAAATACTCCTGTAAATATCTGTTCATTTTTGAGACACTGTCATGTTTAATGCAGAAATTGATAAAATTCAACTATGATATTCAAAGTTTCGTTGTACAATGGATATGAAGTGGAAAATACGAAAATGTATACTAGCTCGACTTAACCCATTCCACTTACATGTATAGCATGTAATGCATAGATTGGAGTGCTTTGCTATTAACATGAAATTTCCCTTCTTTTGCAGATGCTGTAACAAGAGCGGCCATAATCATGGTACCAACAATGTTCCGGGAGAAGATTGGCAACATCTTCAAGGAGCATAAGGAGAATGAAGAGTCTGTAAGTAAACCTGTAGACTGTAGGGGTACACCCCCTTAGACATCTCCTAATCCTATTGGATGGTATTCCGATAGCGCGAACTAAGTTAGTCTGAGACTAAGGTCCCGACTACCCTTGGATTATCTTCTAAATTTTAAGCCGAGGCTTAACTTTAGTATAGCATCTGAATACCAAAGTTAAGCCTCGGCTTAAAATTTGGAAGATAATCCGAGGCTAGTCGGGAATTTAGTCTCAGACTAACTTAGTTTGCACCATCAAAATACCACCCAATAAGTACAACATCAAACTGGCTTACATGCAGGGGCGTAACAGGGGTCGGTTGTCAGGGGGGGCAAGAGCAAAAAATTTCTCGGTCAGGAATTGTTTTCGAGGGGGGGGGGGGGCTACTGGGGGCTTGAAGTATATGTGTAATCAGGGGCGTCTCTAGACCACTTTCAGAGGGGGGGGGGGTGTATAGGCCACTGATTACCGACAATAAAAATTGCCACCGATTACTGAAGATCAACTTCTACAAGTTCAGCAGAAAAAAAGTATTCAGTAGTCTAGGCAAACAATAAAGTTGCCCCTACACCCCCCCCCCCCCTCCCCATAGACGTAGTCATGTCTCAGGAGGAGAGGGGACGCTCTTTGCCAGAATTTCAAGTTTCTTTTTTATTGCGAAAATGTACAGAAATAACATTCGGCTATAAAACTATCCAGATATGAGGACATTTGAGCATCTCGCGGCCTAATTATGTGGTGGGAGTTTAGGCCTACATGTATATTACGAGCGAGCGAAGCGAGCGAGTTAAAAATTTTGACTTTATTTGTAGTGAAAATGTACAGAAATTGTTGGGCTATAAAACTACCCCAATATGAGGATATTTAAACATCTCGCAGCCCGATTACGTTGTGGCAGTTATATATTGCGAGCGAAACTTATAAAGATTAAAAATGTAAATTATTAATTTGAATGTATTATCTGCGATGTAAACGATTTTCTGTATTTGTAAATTGTTCACAATTCAACGTTTTATGTTTCGACGCATGATTATTTTTAACAAATACCATTTTGAATTGAACTGAATTGAATTTATAGTATTAAAATTGCACCTTTGTCGTCAAATTTTTTTGGGGGGGATTAAGCGATTTTTTTTGGGGAGGGGGCTTGAGCCCCCCAAAGCCCCCGTAGAACCGCTCCTTGGGGGGGGGGGGGGAGCAAGGAAGTAATTTCCCCTGACTCCTAAATGCACGCTTAGCGCACATCGCGAGCCCGTCAGAGAGAAGCTCTATGCGGGTGGGGTCCAGGGGGCCGCCTTAGGGCCCCTGGTGGGGTGCAGGGGCAGAGCCCCTGCCGGGGGTCCAGGGGCGGAGCTCCCGGAAGCTCTCGAGTTTAAGGCATTTTAAACCTTGAAGATGCCCGCTATTTGAACAAAGTCTACTAGCATGACTGGTTTTACACAACACTGCCTAAGACTTTGTATGTAGGGTCTACAAAGTCTTACGGTCTAAGAGGTATCATTTGTCAGGGGTGGGGGGGGGGGGGGGGTGAGCTGAGCAAAAAAAAACTAAACAAAACACGAAAATAAACGGGGTGGTATAAACGGAAACGGATTATTTACTTCAAATTCTTCAATTACACTTTCTTGTCATATTCCTTCCTTCCTTCTTAAGTTCTTAAGTATTACATTGGTTCTCTTGATTATCAAAGTCTCCCACTCTCCCTTCCCTTTTCCTTCCTCTTCCCTTTCTCTCTCTCCCCCTTTCCTTCTTTTTTTTCTCTTCCTTTCCCTTTTCCCTTTTCCCCTTCTCCCCTTCCCCCTTTCCTCTCCTCTTCCTTTTCCCTCTCCCTCCTTTCCCCTCTTCTCCCTTTCCTCTTTTTCCTTTCTTTTCCCTTTCCTTCTTCTTTTCCTTTCCCTCTTTCCCTTTTCTCCCCTTCTTTTCCCTTTCTTCCTTCCCTTTCTTTTCCCTCTCCCCTCCTTTCATTTTTCCCGGTGAATTTTTAAATTTTCCCGGTGAAAAGCTTCAGGGGGGGGGGGGCAGTCTGCCCCCCTGCCCCCCCGGCTGTTACGCCACTGGAGTTACATGTAGCTCTGCTTTTTGTTGTATAATGTAAATATCATCACAGTATCTTTTAACGTTTTTCCTATTTTTTTTTGCTCTAGGACTGCTGAATTTGTTTTCTCATTGTATATGTGGTCATTAACTCAGACTTAAAGATTGGCCAAGTATTACTAAATTCATATACTTAAAGGGATTTTCATGAAAGTTTACAACTTGATCTTTGGATTGAAGTACACAAGTGCATCACCATAGTTCAGTGCTAGGTCCACAAATCCAATAGCAAATGACACTAGCCAACATGATGTCTTTTTTGTACAGTAGTAAAATAATATTTGTGTTTTTACCTGATCTGGTCTTGTATTGTAAGATGAAATAGAAAACAGATTATTATTTTTGCGTGGAACAAAATATCGCTGGATGCGTACTGAAATTCATGGGCGTCAGCCGTGGGTGACTTGTCCTTGACAACTGAATTTGCCTGTAATTGATCGGCTCAGTGGGTATTGATCTTTGAGAATACGCTCACGTCAGGACCACTGCATGGATGCTGCTTTTACATGTTCAATAAATACAAACTCCTTGTTCCACTTCAAACCATTGCCATCGCCTTTTTTTATTGGGTGGTAGATAACCAATTGATACCTTTCTCCTCCGACTCAAATACTAGTATCCTTTTCCTCCAAATCAAATTCGAATCTCAATAACATTTCTTTACAGGATGAAATGCCTTCCCCTGTCATCATGTACAGTGGCCAGCTGACAGAAGCAGCAGAGTTCCAGACAGCTGTGGATGGAGTCGTTGTTGCGACAAGTGATGACATCATCAGCTCCTTCAGCTGCTACATGGCAGCTATTTATGCATTCAACATGCACAACCCCCGATGTTTGGCCAAGACGACTCTCTTCGTTGAAAGAGTAATCCTAGACCTTGAAGACAATCAGTCCATCCAACCTTTGCAAAATGTGGTCTCAAAGTTAGTCAGTCTTCTTGAGTAACTATCTTGTATGTCAAGCGTACTCACTGTCTTGTCATACTGCATGTTAAGACTATATATAGTGAGTGAAATTGAATTGGAATTTTTTGTAACTGGATTGATCAGGATTGAGACTTCTTTAATCCGACTGGAGTTGAAAGTAGATTGTTGAATGAAAAGTAAAACTGTCTAGTTTTGTTGTAGCAGTATTAAGTGTTAAATGTTTGAACTCTGCAGTATTACAGAGTACCTAGACTCTCATTTAATCTTATTGTGTAATGCGTGGGAACCTGTACATTTTAGAAAAGGAAACAAGTCATGGGATACATATCTGACCTCAAATTTGACCAAGAGTGCCAATTTTTAGTGAAAATTATGAAAAAAGTCACTTAAAAATATATCTTTTTCATTCTTACATTTATAAAAAATCAGTCAAATTTAGTGAAAATCATCTCAAGAGAAAGTTTTATATCTACCATTTTCAAATTTGTATACCACTTTCATTTTTGTATATTGAAATTTAGTTTTGGCATTAACCAAAAAGGGCCTTAAGTGTCATCTTTTATTTTTGGCTCTTGTTGAGGAAAAGTTTGAAAAGTATCATTTTACATAAAACTTTCAAATAGCCTGATCCTAGATTCCTTCAGGTAATTTTGACCAAATCTACTGATTATAATCAATTACAACTTTTTTTTAAGCTTTCCTGAAATAATTTGAGCCAAAGCAGTAATATTTTTATAATTCCCTTTCAGTCCTGCTGTTTTGGTCAAATTTGAGGTAAAAAATAACAACATGTCCCATTTGATCTTCTTGTCTTTGATATGATCTGTCTTGTTTAGCAAAATTTAAGATTTTGGAAAAAAAAAATCTTGGCTTCCTTTTTGATGTTTGAATTTGACAATTAAGAATTATATTTACAATTATTTACAGGTTGATTATCAAATTTTGAAAGCATTTTCTATAGAAATGCACTTGAGGTTTCTAAATGTGATAGTTGAATAAAAACTTTTTGTAATTTTGTTGTAGCAATATTAACGGGTACCAATGTTTGAACTCTGTTTGTTCCCTACTCCCATTTAACCTTGTTTAATACATGGGAAGCTATACATTTTAGAAAATGAAACAAGTCGTGGAAAGCATATCTGACCTCAAATTTGACCAGGAGTGTCAATTTTTAATCAAAATTATGAAAGAAATTACTTTTAAAAGAAGTATTTTTTATTCTTAAAAAAATCAGTCATATTTAGTGAAAATCATCACAAGAGAAAGTTTTGATATCCTCCACTTTTCAACAAAAGATGAGAAGAACTAGTTCACAATAAATGCGTTAATTGCCAACTGATTTTAATAAAATCCAAATTTTCGGGGGGCTCCCCCTTCGTCAGGGATTAAACGTGAATGCTTGATTATACAAAACGAAGGGGGAGGCCCCCTGAAAATTTGGATTTTATTAAAATCAGTTGGCAATTAATGCATTTATTGTGAACTTGTTCTTCTTATATATATGTAATTTGTTTGTTTTCTAAAATATTTCGAGCCAAATCAGTAGGGGTTTTTTTTCATGATTTCCTTTCCATTCTGCTTTTTGGTTGAATTTGAGGTAGAAAATAATTAAATGTTCCATCTCAGCTGGTTGGATTTGATGTAATGTTAATCAAAATTTGAGATATTAAAGAAATGTTGGCTTCATTTTTTATGTTTAAATTTGAACTTGAAACTTGTTTGAAAAATTAAGAAATACATTGACACTGAAATACAGGTTGATAATGAAATTTTCGTATATGGGTGACAGGTACATTTCAAGAATTACAAGGAATGCTCTTCAGATCGCTCATTGTGAAACCATGATAAATGTCTCAATTTAATTCTCAATCGTTAACATGGAATTGTTTCTGGTTTTTATTGTCATTGACATGCAATGTTATTTAAAAGTTTATGAATGAACCATTATTTCACTTTCTCAATTTAATTGTCAATTGCTAACATGGAATTGTTATTTTATGTATTTTTCATTGACTTCCAATGTTATTAAACAGTTTATGAATGAACAATTATTTCATTTGTTTCTTATTTTCAGTTTCGTGTATCTTATACAACACATCGTACAGCATATTTGTATGACTGATTTGTTCAACAAGCCAAACGAGTTTTAAACTTAGTTGAGCCTGCCGAACTAACCAAGATTAGTAGAAAGAGACATCGTTTTTACGATCCAATGGCGCTAGTACGGCAGGTTTAAAATTGGTAAAGCCCCTGCCGTACGAACAGTTTCATTGGTAAAGCAAATTCGTTCGGCATGTCCAACCACTTAATTCCATCGTAAAGCATGCCTTACAAACTACTAATTAGTAGAACTAGACATCGTTTTTACGAACTTTTGCTTAGTAGAACGTACGAAATAATGTTTTCAGTGTACATTTATTTCGTAACCGCAATTAAAGTAACCCTTACGCTTTTAATTGCTACGTCTGTTGTTGTCGCAAGCAAGCTTTCCTTACTCGAAATGCTCAGTATATCAACAATGCTAAATAAACCCTTCGTATTTGGGGTTTCCATTGGAATAGGGCATATGCCTATATCAAATCTATTTTTACTGACCGTTGAATATTGAAACAGAGGTGATGCACTTCTCAGGCCGATGCTGGCTAAATTGACGAAACAGATTGTGTATTTCATGAATTGCCAACAGTCGGAACGGATCAAAATAGCTTTTATCTTTAAAATTCTTCTTTACCTTAAATCCAATAAATTCGTCCCTCCACTTTAAGATATCATATCACAATAACAGATTTGATGTCCATACTACACTTAGCGAAAATATCTTATACACCAGCATGCTTTTTATTGTCTCGGACTATACTGGCTAGGCGGCACTTAAAAAGTTAATATATTTTTATGAAATTGAAATAAAGCATGCCGGTCGTTTAAAACAAATTCGCCTTTTAATATACGAATTTACACTAAGTGAAAAGAAAAAAATTCTAGACCTTTTAAATATCGTTGAAAAAAGGTAATGTGAAAGACGCTGTGTTCCATTTAATTAATTCTTCACTGGTGCTGAGTCTAACGGTGATGATGACGAAAGTATTTGGCAAATAATTTAGTTTCATTAATTTCAATTTTAGCTAGAAACTCTATGCTTTTATAGGCATTCTAAACATTTTAGTAAAAAGCACTCTACTTCATTGTCCGTTCGACAGATTTTTGTTCCAGTCACCTTCTTGGGGTGTCTGAAAACGGTTGACAATGCCTTTAAACATTTTATCCACAACAATCTCATGATCTGATATCTTCAGTCTGCAGTGCTTTACCGAAGTGCTTTGATCGTTACCAAATCCACCATAATACTTACGATATCTTTTAAAAGTGAGAGCTCCTTGATTTCCTTCTACAAATGGCAACTGTCAGACGTCTAATTGAGCCTCTTTATCGCGGGATTGATTTCGTGTTGGCTATCTGGAGCGAAGAGTGCTTCTGTAACCATGGTAACCATCTTCATGTGACTGTAGCTACATGCTAGAATCCATATTCCGTTTATTTCAATTCGTGCATATCGTAATCTTTATAAGAAGTTGTTCTGAGTGGAACTAGAAATTGCAGGTAAATAAGTAGTCAAAGTTTGATATAGATTCGAGAAGGAATAAGAGAGCTACATACAATGAAAATTATGATTACTATATATTCAGAGATCTCCTTACTCAATGGCAACTCGGTCAAGAAGTTTTCTGTCATATAGTGGGACTTAATGCCCTTTTAAAGGGCATTAATGTTTAAAACTGCTGCCGCATTTACAAGAACTCTATAAACACATTAAAACAAAACAAAGGAAATGTTTCAGAAGGAAGTAAGGTCTTGTTGGCCACTTGCTAAGACACGTGATCAGTGCAACCTTGAAAGAAATGAGCCAGCGTAAGATATTATGGCAGTCTCAAAACTGAGTTTTTATCGAACATTGAAGACTAAAAGTTTAATGTGTATATCTCTATTTTATGTGAAAATTCTTTACAAAATGTGTTTTTTTAAATAAAGGAAATGTAGATTCATGTCACTTTATATGAAAAACAATTGAATAGTACCGGTATAGTCCACTGGATATCATGGATATGAAGCGAACCTAGCTATCTGCAAAATTCAGATTCCACGAGAGAGACCTGAGAGTGATATGCCCTTGCGTCATTAGACGCCCAGGCCATCTAAATTGTCCTACTTTGACTCGCAAATTATCCCTTGACGTTATATCTCGATTCCCCAACCCAGCCCAAACAGATCGATATGGCTTTCACTTGGCCGTTTCTTCGACAATTCCCCGCCGATGTCAGGCAATTAAAGCAATGTTTTACCATAACAATTTCATTTGTTTTAAGTGGAAAGACCATTCAATCCTGTGGGTCACACCGGCTCCAAGCTTAATCGCTTTTGGGTCTTTCGCGTTCTCTTTAAAGCCCCGTTCACATAATATAATCATGACACGGTAAACAGTCTTTGTAAAAAAAAACAACAACCCCCCCCAAAAAAAAACAACAACAACAACAACAAAACACAAAACAAAACAAAACAAAACAAAACACACACACACACACACGCACGCACACGCACACACAGCTACTGTTTTTCGTCATGCCACTATCCATTTACACATAAAACATTTTTATTGTTTTCGCGGTGATTATTCAACAGTTTAAGGTGGTTTATAGTGTCATATAGGAACGATGCTTAAGCAGCATTGCTAACAGCTATCATGATTATTGTAATCAATGGCGTATCTACAGGGAGGGGGGGGGGGCACCTGAAGGGTTCGCAACAAAGGGCAAAAATGCAATAGAGTAATTGATCCTGTTTATAAATAGCGTTTTCAAGAGGCTAAAAATGATTAAAAAAAAAATAGAGATGTAATTCTTTGTAATGCCTTGCTCGCTATCATGTTCTTTTAAAGTACTGTGCCCCTAATATAGGATAAAGTGAATAAAATAGCCTTTCCAAAGGTTCAACGTTTGAAAGAAATCTCAACTTTTGGTTGCCTTGGTAAATTCCTCGAATATTTCTCAAGGGTTTTCGTTAAATCTTCACCCCATTTGAGGCCTAAGTGAATAGAAAACCGTTTATCAATGTTCAGATTTCAAATCTCTACCCCTCGATTGCAGTACTCGATTTCAAATTTTCCTGGGTAAATTGCATAAGAAATTTCGCTTTGAGGGTTAAAAATGCAAAAACAATCTACCACTCGGTCACTTTGCTCCATCGCTTGTACAATTAACGTACATAAATTTGGGCAAGCATTAGGGGGAGGAGGTGGTGGCGAAACTTCATTGTTTTTCCCCCGAGCGCCATAATCCCTATAGGCCTGTGTTAGTTGAGAGGATGCTACTGGTGTTAGTTGGAAAGAAGTGAGCAAAGCATTGAAAATGTGTTACATGGCACATGCCCAACAACTTACGTTTGTAATGTTTTACACAGGCGGTGGAGGTGACGAATAAGGTTTTGTATGCACCTGTGAATTTTTTAATAAGCTTGCCCAGTAGTATCTTTTGATTAAATCAAATTGACTCTCGGCATATTTAGGAAATTAAAGAAATTATACTGTGAATACACCGCTTCATACTTTGGATTTTATGAAATGAAATGTTGGGCAACAGGAAATTATTAAGTAAAAAGGCTCACAGCGTAATGACAGGTGCTATTCACATCAAAAAGTAAGAATTTTAGTTCAATTTCCTTTCAAATATTGAAAGTAAAAATGCATTAAATGCATTAAATGCATTGTTATCTTTTTTGATATGCAGAGTTTTGTGAGACATCATTGAATATGGAAACAAACACTATTGATACGACAGTTTTTAACTAAAAAAAAACAACATTTTCAGTAAAGTCACTGAATCAAGTAGAAGAAACAGAAGAGAAATTCAAATAAGCACTGGTGGGTCTGGAGCGCGGAAGACACGCTCCCCTTTAAAATTTCAACCACAGCGGACACGTATTAAGTTTGAGGGCGCCTCCTATAGTTCAAAATCCTGTATTTGAATGAATGAAGTCTTGCCTGTCGGCTAGACTCAGAACACCTGCACAGCATTTATAGAAAGGTCTACATACTCTGGGCTACTTTAAAGTTGTTGTGTTATCTTTCCAGATACTTTAAATAAGGAAAAAAAAAATCTTTGAAGTCAAAATGTTTATGTAAAGTGATGTGTTACCAGAGTTATCTTTTTTTCTTAAAGAATAGAGGCAAATCGGACTTTCACATATATAGTGATTGATTATGTCTTTTTTCTGCTTCCGGTGGCCCAGTGCCGGATTCCAGTATGTTGTCAGAATCACTCCCAATGCCAGGCAATTTTGAATCTAATCTAATTATTGGATTACAGTCTCACATACAGTTCATATGAATCATGTTTGTGATACTGTACAATACGTAACAATAGAGGTGACTATAGGCTTGCCCTGCAAACAAACAGGATTCCTGGTGTCAGGGGCAGATCCAGGATGCCGAGAAAAAGGGTTACCACATTTTATAAACATTTTAAAAAGAAAAAAAGAAATCCCTCAGGAGCAAAAGGTCTTCACATATGCCTTTTGGGTCTAACATTGAATCACACAGTTAGGTTTTAAGGGCTGCATTTGCGGATTGTGCCGCCCCTGGATCCGCAACTATTGATAACAAGTTTGATGAAACAGGGCCCTGGTGTCACCAGGCACTGCACGACCTCGTTTCCATTCTCTTCAGTATTGTTCAACATCAATCATCCATTGAAAATGACAGTATGTTAAAGAGCCGACTAGAAATACGATGTTGATACAACTGGCAACTAAAACTGACAGGACGAGAGTTCTGTACCTGCAGACTAGTCTTTGACAGGGAGAATGAGGCCGTTTTGAGTTTCAGTATTAATATTTCTAAAAAAGCACTTGCTCCTTAAACAGGGGCG
This sequence comes from Heliocidaris tuberculata, assembly GCA_025618425.1. Taxonomy (NCBI): domain Eukaryota; kingdom Metazoa; phylum Echinodermata; class Echinoidea; order Camarodonta; family Echinometridae; genus Heliocidaris; species Heliocidaris tuberculata. The sequence goes on along the minus strand of CM046842.1, from coordinate 40,509,600 downwards.
GCGCCAGGGTATTTTGATAGGAGGGGCAAGACGACCTAAAGATGACGTCATATTTTTTTCTCCATTAAATAACAGGGGTAATATAGAGTTATATGTTTAAGACCTCTCTTTTTAATACTCCGCTTTCTTCTTTCTTCCCTTTTCTTCCCTTTTCTTCCTCCTTTTCTTTCTTTTTTCACTACTTGAAAAATCATGGGGGGGGGGCGGTCGCCCCCTCTGCCCCCCTGTAGCGCCGCCCCTGTCCTTAAATTTCACACATGGTTTACGTTTCTCACGTAACATATAGATATCGAATTGCATGAAGATTTGATATAGCTAACAACTGGCTGAAAGTATCTGTAATCATATGGTAGTGGATCCAGTTTCCGAACACTTTTCAGAAAATCAACGATAGCAAATAAAATATCAAACGAATATCTGTCAAACTTACATAATGAATGCTCAAACTCCTACAGAAAAAGAAGTTGATGGAATTTTAAAAAGGCAACGTAGATTTATACGATATTCCCTTCCCAGTGAACCCCTTCCCAACGACGCGGCGTTTTGGTCCCTTGAAAATGGTATTGTATTTCCGAACGTGCCCATAAAGGAGAAATTTCCTCATTATGCTCAGTCTAAATCAACAAAAATATTACTCACGCACTTTTTGTTATCACTTGCAGTTCGGCAAGTCGATCGCACGTTCTACACGAACATGCTTTATATCGAGGGTTGCCAATATATAAACAACGGCCACTGCATGCATGTTATGCAGTAATCACTCTCTCTAAAGTTAAACGTTAGACAGGAACGGATCGGTCGTGAGGTCTTTGAACTCGGCATTTTTAGGTTAAAGTTTCATTCAAAATAGAGATATTTTTCAGAATAAGGGATTTTCAATCAATTAATTAATGGTTTTCATGGTTTCATGTAAAAATAAGATACTATTTACGTTTTTTTTGCCTCATTTTATGATATGCTGCCCTTTGTTCTCTGTGTCAAATAGTGTGGAGAACATGCGCGTAGTCCCACGCGTATGAAAGGTTAAGCCATTTTAATGCGCCTAAATATACACGTTCGGTAATACCATCCTGTTTGGAAATACAATGCTTGACTATACCTAAGGAAAACGGTTGGTATTCTTGGTATTAAATGGTATAAAACCTTTAATCTACTTTGATGCACAACATACTACAATATAAGTATGTTGTATCGTTTTTCGTGCTTACGTTTCCTCTCCTCGGCATTGCAAATCGCGATACACTCAAGAAAGGGGAAACCGACATGCACTCTTAATTTTTTTGTTGCGAAGACATCTCCATTTCTTGTCATCATAGAATCTTTCACTTTTTAACGCGATGTCTAAAATCCCTTGGTAACTAGAAGGTAAAAATGCCGTATCCGCCTATATTTCGATGTTATGTCTGAGTTTTGCTTTATGATGAATGAGTGATGATATCATGGGTCAACTGAACATAAGGGATGTTTCCAAACACACGAACTAACCCCCACCTTGCTGCTCTTGCATGGACTCTGTCGGAAATACACCTCACGCACTTCATATTTTGCCTTTTAAGAAAAGTCGATAAGTCGGTCATTCTCATATCAAAGAAGGAAATCACAGACACTGAAAGAAAATAATGCTCTGTCACGCGCTTCATAAACCATATGCTCCCAACTTGCTTTCATTATCAACCCATTGCGTTCGATCGGTACAGGGGGGGGGGGGGGGCAGTGCACCCACTGTTGTCATTGAAGTTCATTTGACTATCAGATGAGAGGTAGGACGTAGGACCACTTACCTCTTGTTTTCAAATTAATCGGTTCAGTAGTATGTTTCCGAAACACACTCAAATCAACAGAGTGTGTTTCGGAAGACATACACTCTTTTTTGGAAAACACACACATACACACACAAAAAAAAACGGCAAATTCCTTTCTTTCAAATAATATCAAACATTTTAAGAGGAATTTCTGCACTATTCAAGTACTCTCATCTCTTTATCGAAATTTCAAATCGCATTTCGCCGCAATCTGATTCCCATGTTATGCCATTTCAGCTGCGCCTTTTACCCTTGATGGAAG
>CM046842.1:40465036-40505036 GCA_025618425.1 Heliocidaris tuberculata | reverse complement strand
CTAGACAGTTACAGCTGTTTTGTTTCTAGAGCAAGTATGAAATATAATGCTTAAATTGACCTAAAATGCTAATGAAAGAGTCTTAGGGTAGTGAATACAGACCTTTTATCCATTCTCCGCATTGATCTTCAGCGTAATTTAGTGTGATAAATTGCACTGCAACTTTCATGAACAGGTAGAAATTCGATCAGGAAGTTATTGAAATTTTCAATCTTTCACAAACTATTCCCTTACGGCTTTTGTCCCAAAGCGATTTGTATCCGATGGTAAAAAGTGCGATTGGTTCTATAATATCTATCCTTGTCGTGAATCGACCAATACTAAAATTAAGCCAATCTCGTAATTATAATACTTGAAAAAAGGAAGGACATTTATTGCCTTATAATGTTATATTTTAATTTTGTTTTAAAAGAGGGTGGGTTCAGGAAAGATTTGTAACTGGTATGTAGAGAGGAAGTTAATTTCTCTCAATGCAGCTTTTCATATCTCCTCTTTAATGTTTTACCCTCTTTATTTATTAACTAGGGACCTAGAGCAAGTGTTCATGAAACAACATCGTTCAGAAAAAAAATTAATGAAATGACACTCCCTTCATATATATCCGCGTCCCCAATCATATCATGCATAAAACGATATTTTAAGTTTTGTGTAGATTATGTTGACAAAAAAGTACGAGTAAGACAAACTTTTGTGATATCACTTCTAGGAAATAATCCTCGTATGATGATGGGCTCTTGTAAGTCCATAGCTGCATTATAATGTACCCCATGGGGACAAGTGATATTTGATAGTTAGGATGACATTTAATCGTCATTCCGCAAAATATATGCTCTCGGCTACCTTTGAAGGTGCTCGAACACCTGACTGAAAATCAAAATTGAAAAAAAAATAATAAAAAAATTTAACCTTTAGGAACATCCATTAACAACAGAATTCCTGATCAAAGAAGGACGGATGATGTGGGAAAATATTAGAATTGTATATTTTAGTGAAGAGATTAAAGACAAATTTGTTCTATACATATTTGTTGTGATTTTAAGCGCTAGAATAGTCATACGCTTCTATTTCTCTTTCTCTCTTTGGCTCTTGCCCCCCTCTCTCTCTTTCTTATCACTCTCTTTCTCTCAACCTTTCTTTCTCTGTCACTCTCAAACTACGACGAGAGTTGCATCAAGCTTTCATATTATTGGAAAAAAAACAATAGACCATTATTGTTTCATTTACCAAACTATGTTTCCAACAAACAACCCACAAATCCGCCATCTGTAATTTCACTTTCTATTTGGATTTCGTACTGAATAAAAGAGTCTCCTGTCTTGTTCCAGCTTCGCTGAAAATATTCAATAAGATTAAAAAAAAAAAAATACGGGTTGGTATGACATTAAAAGCTCGTGTTTTTCAGCGTGACAGTTTTCTTTAAATTCAAGGAAGACGTGTACCTCAGGACAATCGGTATTTGATAGGTGTGATGTCATTTGATCGTCATTCCTACCTAGGATTGTGCTCCTGGCTTCAGCTTTTATCTCACTTCATAAATGGAGGAAAAAAATCTTAGCATGCAGGACTAGACAGTGATTCCAGCGGCTAATGATGGGTAGAAATAATTGTAATCTACTGATAAACATAATTTCTAAAAGAACTATTTATTTATACTTATTACTGAGACAGAGTGACCTCCCATGAAAACATTAAAACCGATTTTTTGAAGAACATTTAATAATATAAACCAAACAAAACTTACACAAACACGACAAAGAAGATATAAATAAGACGTCATTCTTATTTTTTTTTATTTGTAATCTCAACTCTCAAACACTCAGTTTTATTCAAGCAATCAAATACTTCGCTTAAAGACTTCTTTCTTGTTTTTGTTGCTTATAACATGTTAACAAATATATCAAACAATAAACATGATTATTATTTGTATAAAGGGTTTTTCAGGCGAAGAGAAAAATGGGCGTATCTCATGGTTTGCGCAAAAGTCCACGGATAACCGTGCTATTTTAAAACAATATCTCATTGTTTGTGTAAAAGTACCCGGATGACCATGCAATATTATACTATTAATACATGGTTGGGAGTGCGTTAGTGCGATCTGGCAACACAAAGGTTTTTATTGTGGTGTACACCACGATAAAAACCTGAGTGTTGCTGGATTGCACTAACGCACGAACTCACAACCAGGTATTAATAGTTTTATAAAACGGGTCTACAATCTTAGTGTTTTCTTACAATCTGAGTGTTTGATCCGGATTAGCCGTGCGTTAGTCCCCTCGCCATGCGTTAGTACTTTTTTTTTGCACGGTCACGTGATGTTATTTGACCAATCAGGATGGCTACATTCTTGAACCCGTTTTATAAATCTCCATATCTCATGGTTTCGGTTGAGTTTGACGCTTAAAAAAGTGAATACGTGTTTAAATACGCAAAGGTTAAGACAATGGATGTATGCGCGGAGGCAAGATGCTTGGGTAAGGACAAAATAATGTTTTTATACTTGTGTTTTAATACGTTTAAGTCAATGTAAAAACATAAGGACATAATGGTGGAAATTGAAAAACTAGGTTTCAAACAATTGATAATAATAATAATAATGAATGGCCTTTCTTTCGTGGGACACGAGGGTATATCGCACTCGCTTTGAAAATATTTCACTCGTCGTGCCGACTCGTGAAATATGCTCATAGCTCGTGCGATATACAGTCTTGTACATGTTGTATTCCACTCAAGGGCATTCAATCTTATATAATTATTACCTACACTGGCGTAGCCAGGATTTTTCAAGAGGGGGGGGGGCCAAGGCGAGGGAGCGAAGCGACCGAGCGGGGGAGGGTGTGGGAGGGGGTATCCCCCTCCCACGGTAGGAAAATTTTTTAAAACCAGGTCATGAAAATGGCATTTTCTGCACCCTAAAATTCTATTCTGGTGTAACCTACTTGAGAAGTGACAGATGAAATAGCAAGGGCGTAGGCTGGTTTGGGCATGGGGAGGTGCACATCTTGGGGAGGTGGAACTAAAGTTTAGAAAATTAGAATAGATATCACATCACAAGCAAGCTTTTCCTGGACGATACAGTGTAGGTTATGTAGGTGTTTAAGTATTGTTCAGAAAATTATAAAGCTTGTGATTTGGTACCTAGCCTATAAGCTGCTTTGTTAATCAAATGATTGCTTACCTGATGTCAGTAATCATTCAATCAGCAAAATATCATTCAACAAGTCAAAACTATTTCCAGTAAAAACATTTACTCTTGAAGATGGCTGGTTTTATTTTAATTTAAATGTCGATTTAATCTCAGCTTATGCTGAATTCTGTCAGGCCACATTGCCTCCTTGATTACAACATATCTAAATCCAAGATTATGATGCCTAGGAAGGTTCATAATGTTAGTTTTAAATATACTAATAATGGTCAAGGGTTACAAAGTACATCAACTGAGAAATACTTGGGTCTTGTGATATATAACACTTAAAATTGGAATGATCATTGTACCGAATTACATGTAAAGTGTAATAGACCTTTTTGGTACATAATACGGAGGGACTGCTTTGACTGACCAAAACCAGTTTTAAAAACCCTTTACAGAATCTTTAGTACGCTCATGTTTGGATTATTGTTGCACAGCATGTGATCCATACAGAAACAAAGCGGTAGCCAACTGATTGTAAAGATTAAAAAAAACGTTATACGTAAGAATGTTGAACAAAGACTGGAGTAGTACATGTAGTTACAACACTTTGTTACAAGAATTTAGTATGAATACATTAGAGAGTAGACGAAAGTACCTCCAACTTATTTTTTTAGTGTTATAAGCTTGTTTAAAGGTAGCTTAGCGAAAAGTCGTGGTGCGTAAGAACGCGGGAAAAACGCATATGACAAATTTGCTCAAAAACATAAATTTATTCTATAAAGGCAGACTCAAAATATTACAATGTAGAATTAGTATTCAAATATTTGAACGATTTTAAGGAAAATAATATGAAAATTTTTATTCAGATATGTCTGATTCTAATTTTATAAGCACATACAAAACTTGCAGTTTTCCTCTATGCGTCTTTCCCGCGTTCTTATGCACCACGACGTTTCGCTAAGCTTCCTTAATGACATCACAGATATAGGACGTAATAACATGTGCAAACCTGCGAACAGAATTGGAAGAACAGATCATCATAACTTAAAGATGCATGTACCCAGAACAGCAAGAACAGATTATTATTATATGAACTCATTCTATCCGAAAACTACAAACGACTGGAACAAACTCCCTAAAAGTATAGTCAACATGAAAACTCTTGGCTTGTTTCAAAAAAGTGTTAAAAACCACCTCAACCTGCAGAGTTAAAGGCCAAGTCCACACTAATATCAAGTTGATTTGAAAAAGTAGAGTAAAATTAAACAAGCATAATGCTGAAAATTTCATCAAAATCGGATGTAAAATAAGAAAGTTACGAAATTTTAAAGTTTCGCTTAATTTCACAAAACAGTTATATGCACATCCTGGTCGGTATGCAAATGAGGGAACCGATGACGTCATCCACTCACTATTTCTTTTGTATTTTATCATATGAAATGTGAAATATTTCATTTTTTTCCTCATTATGATGTGAAACAAAAATTGATTCCTCACTGAACTTGTGGAATTGTCATTGTTGTAACATATTGTGATTCAAGGAAGAGCTTCCTTATTGTCAAATCTGCAAAAATTGAAATATTCTATAATTCATATAATAAAATACAAAAGAAATAGTGAGTGTGTGACACCATCAGCTATCTCATTTGCATATCCACCGTGTTATGCATATAACTGTTTTGTGAAAATAGGCGAAACTTTGAAATGTCAAACCTTTCTTATTTTACATCCGATTTTGATGAAATTTTCAGCATTATGCTTGTTTAATTTGACTCTATTTATTGAAATCAACTTGATATTGGTGTGGACTTGGCCTTTAATTTTACAAAAACCTATCATTGCATATATATCACCATGCAACTCTGTGCTTGAAATGTTACAATCATAAAAACCATGACTGCACTTTCAACCAATCAGATGATAGGATTAGGAAAGATTCTTAAAGTGAGGTATATAAAGTATACTGAAGTCAAGCGGGCTTTCTGGGCCCGGGGGGGGGGGGGGGGCGGTCACTCAGAGACTGAGTGAAGTGGTACCCATGCCGGGTATACCCATGCTTGTCAACAACAAAAAAGTCGAATGAAAGGATCAGATGACGTCTTTGGGGGAAAAGGGGTGTTTTTCAGTCTTACATTCGACGGTTTTGAGAAAACGGGGTGTTTTTCAGTCTTACATTCGACGTTTTTTTTCTTTTCTTTTTCTTTTTTTAGAAAAATGGGTGTTGTACAGTCTAACATTCGACGTTTTTTGAGAAATAGGCGTTCTTCGACATTTGTTGGTACATTTTCCTACGCCATTTATGCCTTTTAAGGGTATATTTTACAATATCCTTTTAGAGGTAGAATTTGACACCAAGAATTACTTCCTTTTGGGTCCAGTTTTGAGGTGCTTAGACGAGCATGGGTACCACTTCAGTCCGCGAGTGACCCCCCCCCCCCCCCCCAGGTTCCGGGGCGTTTAAGTAATCTCTGTTTCGGGCGTCAGTTTCGGGTGTTATAGGTGCGAAAGGGTTTTAATTAACTATAAGTCTCGCGGTACTGTCGTCATGAGACAAGAATGGATTTGGCCGACCTCTATGGATGGCCTGACTTTTAGTATAAGGTTTGGGGCAGAAATCAAGACTAATAATTGTTTTACAGAATGTTTCGGGTCATGTGCCCCCTTGTTTTTGAAGCTGTTGAAAGGAGGAAAAAAGTTTTTTTTTTTTTTTTTTTCAGGGGCGGAACTCCTATGCCTTCGCGGGGGGGGGGGGGGGTGCACGTGCACCCAGTGCACCCCCCAGCCTACGCCCTTGAATAGGATTTTTTTTTTCTCTACTCCGCTGGAATGAATTGTAGTGGAAGGATTACCACTCCTTGGGGCTCCAGAATTCCAAGCAATACGCAAAATTACATGTAGTTGGTGTGTATAAATAGCTGTACCAGTGTACATACGAAACGTTGAAACCCGTGTTTTCGGATAGGAAAATATACAGACTAACAACCAAAAACCCACACACAGACACACTGACTATTGACTAACATATGACTAAGAGGACGCCCTTTCTCATGGAGTGGAATTTATATCTCATCTCAAGCGGTAGTCTCATTTGAAAACACATGCAACATCTTTATTAGGTGTATGTAAAAGACTTTAGCAATTTATTTAGCTGCCTTGTTTAGCTCTTTATCTCATTTTCTCGGTTAGAGGTTGTTCATTAGTTGCCTAATTCGTATATACTACACGAATCCAGCTACGTACTCCTTCATTTAAGTACTGAGGAATTATATAGTTTGATTAATTTTTGTAACCAAAATGAACATCAATGTGAGTATTTAGCACGGAAAAATATTAGAATTACATCGTGTAAAGAGTATAGAGATCACAATTTGTAATAAAAACATATGGAAATAATGTAATTACACATAGAGAACGGGCTAAACAAAGTCTTCATACAACCAAGTCAAGCGCACATGATTTGCCACATGTGAAGGCCGTTTTTGTCATTCAATTTAGTGATAATAGATTTGACTCAAAACTGTAAACATCAAAGCAGAAAGCATCTCGTCCGATGACTTACTAGTATATAAAATACGACTTGAACAAAGAATGAAATTGTATCTTTTTTGAATATTCCTCTATAAAATCGAACTCTACCTTGAAAAACAGTGTTTTGCTTCTCCTCGGATGAAGACCATAAAAATGATATAACGGTGACATTGTTTTCGTATAAAAGCAATGTTGGCTACCACAATGATAACTCTTAAACAAACTCAAGATTTACAAAACGAAGAAAATGGTTATTGCCTCCATCGGACATATACCCATTCACAAAGAGAGGTTTATATTCGGCAAGAATAACTGATACGCCTCTTCATCATTCTGAGTACAATTTCTTTCAACTCTCGACAAACTAAAAGAAATATAAATGTTCTGTTACCAATCTACTTAGTCAATGTTGTTAACAAAGTTTCGGGGTTATGATTTGGAAAGGAACAGTTTTTGCTGGAAATGAAAGCAGTGTTTATTTTGTTTACTTTTTTGGTAATATTTCCATTTTATTTTTCCTTATTTCGATTGTAAGGTAGGGGTAGGGTAAGTCCTAGTAAGACCAGCATGTGAAAAGGAAATTAGTTTTTTTTTTTTTTTTTTTTTTTTTTTTTTTTTTTTTTTTTTGCTCTCCGATCAACAGGGGGGGCCATGGCCCCCTTGTGCCCCCCCCTGGCTACGCCAGTGATTACTTATACAAAGCATTTTAGCTGAAAAATAAAAAGCCGTATTTTTACACGCTACTCCGAATCCGTTACCGGAGGCGGGCAATATTTTCCGTATTGCTCTCTTCCGGGTTTTCCCCATAGACCACTGTACTAAAAAAGAGGGCAACATTTTACCATATTGAATTAATATCAAAGTGCATACGCGCAGTATTGTGTACGTGGATACGTGCGGTAACAATTTACGTCACAATAATTCCTTAGCCCAGATTGTCATGTATGAATAACCTGAAATCAGAGGGACTGACAGGCAAACAGACTTGTTTGTAATTGCTACAAAATGGGCATATACATGATATAAATAGCAATAATAATATTGGCTGGCTCTACTTTTGGTGAATATTGAAAATATTGCCCTTAAAAGAACCATACTGACCTCGTTTTCGACTCTGTTGCGGGCAATATATTCTGATACCCCCCTCAAGGCCATCTAATATTATGAAAATATTGTACATCATTTTAGTAACATCTCATCCGTGACGTTTATATTTTTGAATAAGGACAAATATGCATTGATATTTTAAATGGTACAACTCAGTGTGATCATTGAGGGTACAAGCCTTTTTTGACTAAATTTCAGAATTACTTGGATTTTTACATACTACTTTTGTCGAGTGAAACTTTGTTGATGTGCAGGGAATCGGTGCGGAGAGAGGTCAAAGAATCAATTCATCATGGCGATCAGTAAGCTTTGTGAACTCGGTCATGTGATTTCAATGTTGGAAACCCTGACTCCTCATAGGCTGATTTTCATCTTCTGTCATACGTCCGCGAAATTGAACGCACCGGACCTAGCTGGGACGATAAACATTCTTTTTATAGTGCGCCTTCCCTATGGGGTGTATTAATTATTCATATCTCTATCTTCTAGCAGGCACTTGGTGGCTGATATGACACTTGAGTCGTTGTTAACGGAAGGTTGGAAAACATTCTTAGAGACGATTTATTCGTGTTCGAGTGGTTTGCTGTTTACAAATCCTCACGAAGGGTCTTTGAACTCGGAAATTTTAGGTGTGTAGGCATGACAAGAGCTTACTGAAATAAGTAACTCACTTTCCTCTTCGAATCCATCTCTCCCGCACATTCTATCTCGTTATACGAGAATTCCGACGAGTCTCATTGAAGAAACCATACTTTTGTATCAAGAGCAACGAGGATAAAAATTCGAGTGGGGAATTTTGGAGCGACTGTTACTGACCGGTTTTTTTTTTTAAAATATGAATGCCCCCTTTTAACCAAAATATTGACCGAAAAACTTCCCAAACTCTCCATGGCCAGTCCGCCCCTGGCTATATGCCAAAGGTTATGCCTTTTACATTAATACTACAGGATATTCACGATTTCCTTTTCCTTGCTGCTGCTGTTGATAATTTCTGATGTCTGATTTCCTGGTGAACTATGGTGTGTAAAAAATGCTATGATTATGTAACAATATATTAATGCCACATGCTTGTATGATGCATGCCCTAAAGACTCAGTTAACATGATAGACTTTTGGTCAAACAAATTATTATAATTAGATAAATAGTGGCGACAATTACAGACAAATTACGGTATGCCTATATAGGTTTATAGGAAAAGAAAGTGGGAGAGAGCTGTAAAATAAGAGAAAGGAAATAGAAAGAAAGAGAGGTTGGGAGCAGGAGCAAAAACAGGGTCTTTTAATAGGCACGTGTTCACCGGAAACATGATAAGGATGAATGTTTCATTTTATTATTATTATTATCATTATTATTATTATTATTTATTTATTTTTTATTTTTTTTACTTTACTTTTTTTTTTTTGAGGGGGGGGGGGTATTAGATTTGACCTGTTTGCAGGGGAGTATAGGCTGAGCAGGTATATTTTAAGTTTGCGATTAATATTGTTAAGACCAGGGGAATCTTTAATTTCTTTATCTAAAGAGTTCCAATACATGAAAACTGGTAAGCAATGCCTTGTCTCGTTGGATATTTATGTACGGTGTTGTTCTTTTGAAGCATATCGTTAGAAATAGCAAGGAGGTCATTTTTACCTAATTTGTACATGAATTGGCCTAGTCGGAAATGATAAATATCCTTCACTTTGAGGATTTCATTTTCAAAAAATTTAATATCCGTATGAGATCTGTAATTTGCATGACAAATAATTCTTAGTAATTTTTTGTAGAAGAAGTATTCCTGTTCAATTGTGCTTGTGCTGTACAACCCCATGCTAATATACCATAATTTATATATGGTAATACCAAACTATAATTCAATGTGAGTAGAGTGGGAGAAGGAAGAAAATATTTCAGTTTGTAAATAACTCCAATGTTTCGGGAAATGGTTTTACATAAACTATGTTGTCAGTATGCGGTTTCCAGGATAATCTATTGTCGATTAGGACTCCTAAGAATTTAGTTGTAGATACATTTTGGATATTGTTATAAAAAGTAATGTTACTGGAAAGATAATTAATTATGTTAAAATAAAAGTATATGATTGGTCTTCTGTAGGTTAAGAGATAGTTTATTAGCCTTGATCCAATCTGTTACTAGTATAAGTTCGATGTTTAATATTCTAAAAAGTTCTTTCGTATTTGCATGAGAAAAGAAAAAATTGGAGTCATCGGCAAAAAGAATAAATGAAAGAATATTCGAGGATTTCTGAATGTCATTTAACAGAAGAGGACCTAGGATACTTCACTGTGGTACTCCACAGTTAAACGGAAGTGTATACAAGAACAACGGTTGTCTATAGATACGAATAGTACTCTGTTTGTGAGATAATTCGTGAAACCACTGCAAGGCCTTCCCTCAAATGCGTTAGTATATATGAGAGTTTATAAAGAAGGATTTCATGGTTAATGGTATCGAAGGCCGTGGAGAAGTCCAGGAAAATACCAACAGCATGAAAACATTGATCAATGGAATTAGCCACTTTATTTATAAAGGACAAAATATTATTGCATGCGAAGTACTATGATTTTCGCGAAACCCTAATTGAGAGTTTGCCTAGAATACTGTTGTTTTTAAGGAAAACGGATGTTCTTGTATAAACTAGTTTTTCAAGAACTTTTGATAAAGAAGTTATTAAAGATATGGGTCGATATTTATTAACAATTCCCTTGTCTCCTTTTTTGGAAAATGGTATTACTTTTAATATTAATACCACTAATATTAGCTATTTTCATATTGTCTGGTACCCGTCCTGTATTAAAAGAATTATATTGCATTATAGTGCATTATTGTATTATGCACTAAGGGATCAACGATCACTCTAATTATTCTCTTTAACAAGGAGTTAGGAGTTTTGAGATAAAACGATAAACCTGAAATTTAAGAGAACCTTGGGGTTTTTCTAATTCTACCTAAATTCTCCCAAGAATTCTGAAAGGTTTTCTAAATTTGACTTAATTTTCTCTCTAGAGTGCGAAAGGAAAGACTAACACCGTGAAGATACATTTTAAGAGGCTCATGTTACCGGAACGGAATGGTATCTCTTACAGAGAAAGGAGAAAGTAATCAGCATTTTAGAAATTAAAGTAGTTATGTTAGGGTTCGAGTACGATATATCAGACGTCATCATCCCCCTCCCACCTTCGCTATTTCCCTTTATTTCTTTTCATTCTCTCCCTCCCCTCTCTTTCTCCCTCCTCTCTCTCTCTCCCTTTCTCTTTTTCATATTCTTCCCTCTCTCTCTCTCTATCTCTCCCTATCTTTCTCTCTGTTTCCTTCTCTCTTTATATCTCTGCTTATCTATATCCTTTTGTTTTTCTTTCCCTATTTCTATCTAATTCTCTCCCTCTCTGTCTGTCTCCCCCTCTCTCTCCCGCTTCCTTTCTTTCTATGTCTAATTCCCTCTCACTCTTTCTTCATTTCGTTCTCTGTTCTTTTCCCCTCTCTCTAGCTTTCTTTCTTTCTCTTCCTTTCAATAATTTTTTCTCTTACCATACCTCTTTCTCTCCCTCCACAGCTAAGGCCATTCCCACTTTTACGATGTCTAACACGAAGTATAACGAGCTGTGGAGCTCCTACAGTGTAATGTTAAGCATCTAATAAGCTCCTGCAATGAAATAAGCTCGACACTTCACGTGCCGATCGAACTTGGGCTTCTTGGCGGTCAGGCCTCTCGCCGACTTTTACGATATGACAAGAAATATTTGAGTATGTAAGCTCCTGCAGCCACTGGTAATTTTCCCTTTGGCCCAATACCTGTGTTGCGTTTTTTGGTGGTTACTGCAAAAAGTTCTTGGGATACATCCAGTTTCAGAGCGATATTGAGCACGTGTTAATTCATTAATTCGCATTACTTAAAACACGTGGTAAATATTATTCTTCACGAACCTTCATGTCAAAACTTCATGTGCACAAAACCTCTCAAAAGTGCTGAAAAATATTCGTCGACCGCTAATAAGCAAGACCTATTAAGGAAGCGACATGATATTTTGATAATGTTTCATTCCTAAAGTAGAACAGCAACAACCAAAATATAAATACTAAATAAACAAACAAACACCACCAACAAAATAGCATGTAATTATCTCTTTTGTGACCGTGAAAGAGGGCGAGTTGCCTTATCCTATCAAACATAAACCCTTTCTATATGAATACATTGGATTTGACTAAATTTGTGATTATAATTGGCCTCTATTTTTCATTTACAAGTTTGCTTATAAAATTCATAATCATATTTTCTCAATAAAATAATTCGGATAATGCTTTTTATTTCAAAGTAGAGTCACTTCCAAAGTACAGTTTTCATGTTTGCATGAACACATAAATACCACCATTGCTTAAAGAAACCTTTTGAAATGACTTTTAACAAAAATCAAAACTCCATAAAAAATATGGGAAGTAGGATTTCGTAGAAATTAAATATACAATTTTAAATGAATAATTCAATTGCATATACCAAAAGTAACGAGGAAAAGAGATCCCCAGAGTTTTTCAAGCTAACAGTCTTTGTTCCTCTTTATTTATTATATTATTTGATTATAAAAAGCGCTTGAAATATCATTTTCTATCGTTAACTCTCTTTGACATCTTTAACATCTGTTAAACAATCGTATATGTAATCTAATTACGTGTTCAAGTTATCTCATATCGGTCTTCATTACAAGTTACAATTGAAGATGACATTTTGGAATGGTGAATTAATGCATGTCAAAGATATGCTAGCCTGGGAGGAGGGAAATTTTCCCGCAATGCTATGCTCCAAAGCTAATCGCTTTACCGGTCAGAGTATATTACACGAAGTTAGCAGTTGAAGTGATTCTCCCATACCTTTGCGAAAAATTGAAGGGAAAATCCTGTCTTTTAAATGTTAAGCTATTTTGAAAGAAAGCAGAAAAATCGGACAAGCAATAAGAAAGTTTAATTTTTCAAAGTTGCAGTCACTATATATATGGGAATTTCGAATTGGCCGAATCGGTAGTGTCACTGTGATGAAGCGGCGGACAACTCTCCTATTTGCTCCAACACACAAAATATTGAAATGTCATTATTATAAAATGTGCAATTCAGTCATGTCAATAGGATCTTTCTTTTTTTGTTTTGGAGGACCTATAGCAATATGCTTATACAACATAATATGAGTACTATCCAGAGGGAAAAGGCATCGTAAGAAACCGTAAATTAATAATATTTTAGTTTATGACAAATGGGAGAGCAAGATTCGCATAGATTTAGTGACCTCATTTTTCAAACATTCATAAATTTCTTTTTCTTTGACCAATTTCTTTCAAAATTTCACCATCTTTTTTCTCTTATTATTCTGCTTTCACACAAATCAACTTCTTACAAAGGTTGCTGAACTGCAAAAGTTTTTTGATATTTTTGAAAGAAATAATTATATATTTTGCATAGGAAATTGAAATCAGGGCGGGGGGGGGGGGGATAAAGGATTTTTTTTTTAAGTAAAGGGAGGGGCGCACTTCCGAAAAATTCATTATCAAGAGGGCCTTTTCGTTGTTGTGTACTTAAGGTATGCCAATGAGGTTTTAAAGGGATCTAGCATTCATTTAAAAAAAAAGAAGAAAAAAAAAAGAAGAAAATAGGTGGGGGAGGGTGCGTACTTACCAAAAGTTATATAATTAACTGGGCTTTTTGTTGTTCTTTACTTAAGGTATGCCAAATTTTTTTTTTAATGGATCTAGCATTAATTAAATAAAGAAAGGGGGCGTACTTCCGAAAAGTTACGAATGAAGAGGGCTATTGTTGTTGTATATTTGCGATCAATTACAAATTTAAAACAACGATTCTGAATGTTTAGTTATTAGTCTTTTGAACTATATGTACATGCAACGATGACCTTGACTGGCAATTGCCATATTGCAATTGATCGCATCACTTTGTGTTACGGGACCAGGTACCAACATGGACCAGGTAATAAAAGTTTCAGCGAACCCTCTATAATTGGTCAATCTGTTCCAAAAATTGTAACCTAGCAGGCTTGCCAATGGAAGTCGCTGACAAGTCCCATAATGATTGAAATGATTGAAATATTTTCTGGAACAATATTGAAGCGACCGGCTATTATTTTCAAAGTCGCTCTTGAAGCTTATACTGAACAATTCTATTGATTCAACCTATATTACTTCAGGAAAATAAATGTCGGAAATAAATGAAATAGTAGCTGACAAACTCATGTTTCATGTTCTCTTGAAATAATGTTTTATTACCCCCGATTTCCTGGCAGTTTCCTCGAGGAGTTACGAATGATTACAGCTTAATTCGATAATCTAGTGATCCTAATCTATTTTACATTTCTACGAAAAACTGGTTGAATTGGGTTAATCGTAGAAAGATAATGCTACTCTGCCACAGAGTGAATAATTCGAATGCGATCTGTTGCAAGCAATGCAAAACATCAACACCAACATGATGAAG
This sequence comes from Heliocidaris tuberculata, assembly GCA_025618425.1. Lineage (NCBI taxonomy): Eukaryota > Metazoa > Echinodermata > Echinoidea > Camarodonta > Echinometridae > Heliocidaris > Heliocidaris tuberculata. The sequence goes on along the minus strand of CM046842.1, from coordinate 40,490,802 downwards.
GAATTGAAGAGTGCACAAAATGGCGGAACTAAAGGGATCCATGCTAATACCGACAGTGCCTCGGGGTTTATTTCGTCACAGATGGTTGCGCTAGGATTTTAGGTAATGATTAGGGTTAGGCTCAGTATTGGGTCAAGGGTTGAAGTCTCCGATTCGATCAGTGTCGCATTCGACTACGGAGCATTGTCACCAGAGCATGTGTCATACAACTACGGAAATAAATCCAAAGGGGATGAGAAAGACATGAAAGACATAAAAAATATGTTTGCAACTGTGCACAATAATGTCTAGCCCGCGACACCTATACTGTATAATACCTAATTCAGACGGAACAAAAGACGAAAACCAAGAATTATATGTCTCAAGTGACTATATTAATGCACATTGTTCATGGTAACTCTACGCCAAACTTGGGAGAATATGGACGTACCTCTATACGTCAGTGCGTGGGTCGAGAGGTACAAACTAGGTAATGTAGTGACAAGATGTGACACAGTACCAAGGTATACGTCAAGTTATCGAAAGTGCGATTGGGGCCATTGGGAATATTTTGTTCAAGGACGGAATGCAGATGGCAATATTGGATCAATACTAACTCTTTAATTTGCATTTACACTTGAAATCATCTCTCAGATATATCGATAATTGTGATTGATACGAATCTTGTTTGTGATAGAATAGGCAGCTCATAAATAAAATAACATTTTGTGCAGAGATATAACAACATTTCAAATAAAGCCGGTGCAGAGTAGTTGAGTCATACATTTTTTTCAAAGCCATATAGGTTGCAAATCTTCCAAAAGAATTTAAAAAAAAAATCATATATTTTAACATTTTGGGGAAAAGGTAAACCTTCCATTGTCTATGTAACAATTAAACATGTGTTGTAAAAAAAACAACAACACAAACACACCGACACACAGGTATAATAATAATCATTAATAATTATCAATGTTATTACTATCATTATCATCATCATAATACTTATAATAATAACAAATATGATAATGATAATAATAATAATGATGATGATGATAATAATAATAATAATAATAATAATAATAATATTAATAATAATAATGATAATAATAATAATAATAATAAAACTAATAATAATGATATTAATGATAATAATAATGATAATAATAGGTCTTGTTTACCCAGGGTAGCCTCACCAGTATTATATACTGTTCTCCGTGAGGGCCCTGCATTCATATTATTCATACTATTACCCCGGCTTTGACCATGATAAGGCGCTCAAGCTCAAGCATTCAAGCATTCAAAGAATTTCTTTATACCGGGTACCCATTTACTTCACCTGGGTGGAGTATGGCAAATGTAGATTAATATCTTGGAAAAAGGGAAATTTCCAAGCCATGAAATTTCTTTGTTTCAAATATGCCAAATGTGATCATTTTAGTTAGGGTGTTCAAAATTAAAGACTTTTGTCAACTTCATCCTCTCATTTAACATGAACGCATGATCTCTGACGAAAAGACATTATTCCACCGCTCATTTCTAATAATTCTGTTTCCAAGAGCGAGGGACATTCATTAACTCTTTGATCGCCACACAAATACTCGTCTATGGGATTTGTGTGTAGAGCCTGTGCCAAATGGCACAATGGCACAATAAATGTGAAGTATTTGTCGGATTTGATCACAGAGTATATCTGAACAGCAGATATTGTTTCATCATAGATTATATTATCATTTAATAATCAAGGTCAAGGATATAACAGATACCTTGTTTTCTTCACTCCTAACACCTTGAATGCTATGCTTCCAAGAAACTAAACCAAAGTCGAGCTTAACAGCCGCTCGCACTTCTGCTATATCAAATAATACACAAGCTACCGGTGTAATCAAATCAGTGTCGAAATAGGCCTCCCGTTAATAGAATAAGTGATGAACGCGTTAACGCATTAAAAATTAATAATGCCCCTCATGCCACGAAAAAGATTATCAGATAGCGTGATGGTTTTGTAATTTGGTTTTTATTACGACATGCGGGGAAGAATCGCCGTAATAAGCTTCTCATCCTCGACTCTTTCAATGTCGATGGTCGTCATTGAGCATCTCATTGTTACTCTCCTCGTAATTACATTCATTTTCTCATGTCAGACCAATAGCTGGTTCAGTGGATGTGACAGATCTGGTTAGGGGTTAGGGGGTAAGGGTGTGAGATTAGAAAACTGTTAAGGTAATTTACAGTATTAAATGATAATCGCATTATAAGTATATTCAATCATATTCCAAAGTTGAAATTTAAATTAATGTTGGTAAGATTCGAAGGGGTCAAAATTATATCCCAATGTTTTCTTCATTTTGGATACACACATAAAGGTAGAACACAGCCTGTGATATTTAGGTTCTTGAACACGTGCTTTTTTATAATAAATGTTGAATTTTTAGGATCTTCGAATAAGATATTAATTGTGAATATTTCAATGATAAAATGAGTTCGAAAAAAAATAATTTATTGTCAAGGCTTTGTTGTTTTTTTGGACAAAATGACGAAAAATGGGAAGTCACAAAGAAGGACAGTGTATTTATAGAGGAAAACAAACCGTCCAGGGCCCCGTTGCATAAATTAAAACTTACCATTAACAGTAACTTTGCCATGGAAACCTTGATTTTGATTGGCTGTTGAGTGATGTTACCATGGTAGTTACCATTGTAGCAGATTTACCATTAATGGTAAGTTTTATGCAACGCGGCCCAGATGGATAAAAACTTCCTCGATCTATGTTGTTTCAATTCATGCCTTCAAAGCTAACTGAGAAAAAGGGATTATGGATTTGTCTTAGACTATAGATGCACCAAGAAAATTACAAATTCACCAAACTTTTCACCTAGATCAACAGCTAAAATACTTAAAAAAAAATAAATTAACTTGATCTATGCATTGTTATTTTTTCCTATCACGGCTATACTACTTGCTCGGCTCGTATATGTGTTAACGAATTCCATTATTAAATGCAAAACCACTTTAAACCCTGTGCTGCGGGAATCCTTCTGCATGGGTTGAGTCTTACGTTAGGATTCTGATTCCTTTGGCATGTTTGATCTGAGTTATATACTCACTCTCTACGTTGTGAATCTCACTCTGTTTCTTGGAACGCCGATATACATCACACCGTATACACAGTTTTAATGATTCATTTTATTTTTATTTTTATTTTATTTAATGTCTTCTTTATAAAAAAGCAGGGTAGTCCCATTCAAGCCGCAAGGCCTGCTTTCCAAGGGAGAATCATGAAAACTTCATCGTGGGAACGCTACTCTAAGTTTTTGACACGCTACGCTAAGTTTTTTGACACAACAAACCACATCATGATTTTGTTATAACCGGTAGCGCTAGGGTAATTAATCCGACAACCAATAGACGACATTGGCGGCCTGCTGTTAAGTTTTCCGCCTTGCACTTATTCTTCACCATACAGTATAACCTGATTATGACTGGACCAGGGTATGACGTAGTTATAATTAGGTCATCACGTCTTAAGCTCAGCTCACATCTGGAGTTTTTTCGTTGCGTCAGTACCTGCGCTAATTGAGTCTGTAATGGTATTTAACCCATATCATACTATTATAATTATTATTATCATTTCTATAATAATAATTATTATTATCAACATTTTCAATTATCTTTATTATATTATTGTTCTTGTTTTTATTGTCGTTATTATTATTTTATTATTATTATTATTATCACTATCATAATCATTAATATCGAGAGTATGAAGTATTATCCTTAAAAGTATTGTCTGCACTTCATTTTACAATCACCTTTTATACTGCATCACTCTTCTATGACGCGCGAAAGACAGTACAAATCAATGACGCGGTCCTAACGTCAGCATAAGACCTCGTGTGAGCCGAACTTTCCTCCCTGAACACAGAAAATAAGATAGCACTCTCGATCGGTTTAATTGTATTTTTTAATCCAAAGAGCCGTATTAAGTTTACTTTGTTGAGTACAATAAGCAATGTAATGTCATAGTCATGTGGATGTACCACTACACTCTTAAAAGTGATCTCTACCTGATATCAAGTTGGTTTTAAAAGAAGGAGAAACACATCAATGAAAGTTTTAGCAAAAATCCAAAATAAGGAAGTTATGATTTTTAAGTTGTAATCAATCGAACAAACACAAATTGACAACTCCGTGACGTATTTTGAGAGCTCCTCTCCAGTTTTACCTTCACTAAAAAATTAATAAATGTCCTAAAGAAAATATTGATTCATACATACACACTTTACATAATCACTGCACATATATTTTTACGCAAAACCTGTATGAAAATAATGCATTCCTTCTTCAACAACTAAGAAAATGTACACATTGGGAGAGGTGCATGCAAGATACGTCAACGAATTGCCAATTTGTGTTTAATTGATTAAACTTTAAACATTTATAACTTTCTTATTTCTCATCTGATTTTGCTCAAACTTTCACTAATCTGTTTCCCTCATTGTTATGCTTTTATTCAAATACCAGGATAGCAGTGGTGTCATATGGAAGGGTTCACCGGTCCTACTGGGTGGATGAAACGTGAAACAACAAGGATTCTGGGAGAGTATGGGAGGGAGTTGCATCATTTTCTTTTCACGCTCCTTCCCCCTCTTTCTCACCTGTCGTTTCCTTTCTCTTTCTGTCTTTCCATTGGGGACATTTGCTCCCGTGCTCCATAGCTACGTCACAGTGATCCTGTGTTCACTTGCTCCCGTGCTCCATACCTAAGTCACAGTGATCACTGTGTGCACTTGCTCCCGTACTCCATAGCTACGTCACAGTGATCCTGTGTTCACTTGCTCCCGTGCTCCATACCTAAGTCACAGTGATCCCTGTGTTCACTTGCTCCCGTGCTCCATAGCTACGTCACAGTGATCCTGTGTTCACTTGCTCCCGTGCTCCATAGCTACGTCACAGTGATCCTGTGTTCACTTGCTCCCGTGCTTCATAGCTACGTCACAGTGATCCTGTGTTCACTTGCTCCCGTGCTCCATAGTACGCACACAATAGGCCCGAGCGGGACCCAACTGCAAGTTTGGTACCCGAATGTGAGGGTTTTATGTTTTCCTTTATTTATTTCATAATCTTTAACCGTTAACCAACAGTAGGTCAGGTAAAGTGTTTTGAGGTTAAGTTTATTAATTCTAGCTGTACACAATATTTTTTTATTTGAATGATACACTTTTGAAATTGAAATACTTACTTGATCAGTGTAATTTAATCATGGATATGTCACGGTTAGGAGGATGTACTATCAGACAAATTTCTGGAACTTGGCATGGAAACAATAAATATTAGTAATATGCTAATTCAAATTATGATTTTATCATTCTAGGTTTGGTGAATTATAGAGCGATTCGCTGGCATGTACTGCTTCCGCGCGGGTTTGCCTCAAAAAAGATTACCAAAAATTATTACAAATTATTACAGAAAGGTTATACAAACTCGTTTTATCTTTCACATCACCAGGGCTTCAGGACATCTGTTCTTGAGAATTCAATCTCCATTACCATAGCGACCTTAAGATAAAAGTAGAGAATAAAATAAAATAAAAGGGAATAAAATGCCCTGGACTAGGTGATAAAACACCGTCTTCTGGGGAAAAGTTGAAAGATAAGAGGAATATGAGAAATTTATACTATTGAATTATCTCAACTCTAAATGGAAGAAAAAATACAAAGAAGTTTACTCGTGGATGATGATGGTGTCAACAATGGAGCATGATGATTAACCCTTTCGAGATAATTGACCACATTTTGTGGTTTTGCTCACTAACTTTTGATTAAGAGCTCTAAAAATTATACCAGATGCATGAGTAGAAAGAGCAAAAATTTCTGTACACACTGTGTCCATTTTTGTGGCATGACCATGCTTGTACATGTATAACAAAACGAGCGAGTTTTAAAGAAAACTGACGAAAGAGGACGCCATTTAAATGAGTTCCTATCTTTGGTTGATCTCATAGAGACTAAAACCTATTCCGAGCATGTATATAGTTTTCGCAATCACGATGAAGAAAAAAACAAATCTCTTTCGAGGAAAATCTCCTCGCGTTATAATAAGATGTAAATTTTAGGTACTTTAAAAGCCCATCACTGTATAAATTGATAAATGTGGAGTAATGATTTAAAAGTTTACCGCAGAGGAAAATTTCCATTCAGTTTAATGTCATTAAGTCCGATCAGGCAGATTTTTATGTAGCCCTCTTCGTCTACTCTCCAAACGGTCTCATAAAAACTTCTGATTTTCACCTTGTCCACTCATCACTTCATCTAATGTCCATTTCCCGCCTTAAAAAATACATTTGGCTTTGATGTAATTCCTGTCATCACCTTGATTTCATATCCATACGGTCTAATAAGCACTCCTGGCAAATGCAACAGGGTGATCTGATTATCAGGCCAAATTTAATCACCCGACCAAATAATAGACTAAACGGAAACAATTCAAACTGATCATTATAGCACTCAAATAAAAAAACGTACTAAAGGGTAGGCAGAACTCGAAAGGACATGTGCCTATTCATCATTAAAAGTTTTTGCATTTTTAGATAAGGAAAAACAAACACAAAGAAGCAAAGACACATAATGTAGATCAATGATTTCCAAATGTTACAGATAATTGAGAACAACGAATGACGTTAATACAGTAAATCTTGTACACTGCTGTATCAAAACATTAAAATCAAATTTACAATAAATTCATGTGCCAGATAAATGAGTATGATAGCTGTGTAATAATCTGGATATTTCGAAATACAATATTATTTTGGAGAAGAATGTAAACTGTCTCTCATGATTACCTTGTTGTCATGCAAACAATTTCAGTTGATATCACATGCATGTCTTCGAAATAGATGAACGCAATCTTTTGTCATGAAATCAATTTCAGAACTATTGGTATGTGGAGATTCGGATAAAGAGTGTTCTTTTAAAAATGAGGTTTGTCGAGACGAAAGAATGAAAGAATTACTGACAGGTACAAAATTGATATACACCACCTGTAATTTCTGATTTTTATTAATGAATTCAACATGTACTTTTGAAATGATTTAGAATGATGGATGTAGACTGACAAGGGTTATCTAACACACAATAGTCTAGCAAATTAACTTCCTCCATGTGCTAAAGGGTGTGAATTGGTTTGTCAATATGGAACTTCAAACTTGTTTTGCAAAACAGGAACAGAACAATCTGCTATTGTTTGGTAATGGATAACTATGCAAATTAATGTGATCAATAGCTGTTTACTCTCTTGATATAAAAATAGTGAGTTGATTTTTTTTTCTGAATACTAAAACTTTGTCTGTATGAAAAGCAGAACGGGGTCATGAGTACTATTTTCATATTGCTGCCCATGACGAAAACTTTCAATCAACTTTCATTTTAAGTAAAAAACTTTTGTTCCTTGAAATCAAAAGGAAACGTTTTTTTTTTGTTTAATCCTAACTCCACCTGTCAATTATACAGTCATGACACATTTTTTCTAAAATCAGGCCATAATAAATGCATCTAACGCTGAATGAAGCTTCAAGTAGAAAGGTTTTTTAAGATGAGCGAAGATTGACAGTATAATACGCTCCCCTTAAAATATAATCAACATAGGAACAAACAAGTAAACTAGAGGGGAAAATGACAGCTAAAAGGATAGCTGTAAAGAAAATCACAGGATCTAATTCTCGCATATCTAAAAAAAAAAAGAAAAAAGAAAAAAAGTAATGTCTGAAAAACAAAGAAAAAATAAACGCACTGAAATTCAAACAAGCGTAGGAAATGTGTCATTAAATATTCAGCTGGACTTATTTGGAACAGCATAATGAAGAGAATTTTTTGCATACAGAGTGTTTATTATGGATTGCTACCCAAATTTCTATTCTAAAAAAAAAAAAAAACTACTCAAACTAGGTGAAATATTTGTAATAAACAAAAGCAGGACAATTTTTAAAGGATCTGTTACGTTTCTAGAAATAAATAGCTAGTTCTTTTCAGGACTACCTATATCAACAAAATGTGCAACCTACATAAATTCATCCTCACCATATTGAAAATATAAAGCTGGAATTGATTAATTCTCCACACTCCCTTACCTTGAACAATGCTAACAAAAGTGTTTTGATGAGACTGTGGAAAATGAAGCGGTATCTATTTCGAGTTTTCAGACAATGACTTGTGAAATTAGATTCCGAATTTTCTATTGGGTATCCGAGAGTTGATTGGATGGTATTTGTCTGCAATCAACGGATTCTTTTTCTATGCAATGCTGTATTGTTATGATGAAAGGCCTTTATGCTACCACATCCAGGGAGCTTACTGAGACAGAAAACTTTCAAGGTTTTACGGATATAATATGTATATTTCGAAAATCATTCAATATCAGTGAGAAATCAATCATTTACATTACCTTTGGCTTGAAATCCAGCTTTATCACATTATTGTGAGTTGGTGGGGAAAATGAGAATGAGTTTATGTTGTATCATGCAGCTTTTGTCCATTTGGAATATGATTTTTTCCTTTGAGATTGGCAGAAATCAAGTAAGCAAGTTGTTATTTTTGAGGGTACTTACCTTTCGATGCCATGCATATTTAAAGTCAAAATCTGCGATCTAATCATCAACATCACTTGGCTGCAAATATTTACCAGGACGGATCGGCGATGCAAACACAGAACAAGCCGACTGCTGTTACAACTTACTAGATTTTTAAAGGTTGTCTGTACGCTATCATTAAGAGTTGAGATTGTCGTTTTAATTCTTTTCTTCTCCTCGTTCGAAGAAGAAGAAAATGGATAGTAGTCAGTTTCTCAGGAGAAAATCAATACTGATGGTACTGATCTTTTCATCGCTGTCTAGAAGAACATGTAGCTATCAATGAAATGAGGAATTTCCTTTCTCTTTTATCTTACCTTGCCTTTCAGAGTTTGTGATGTCATTCATTTTTCTTTGTCTTCCTTTTCCTTCTTTACAGTAGATTAAAATATTGAGGTGAATACTGAGTGGCCCGAACCGGTGAAGCTCAGGAAGCCATCTATCAGATATGGAGTAATCAAATGCAACCACTGCAGCGAAAAAAAGCTTTTAAAAAAGCGGCGAGATTTGGGTATTACATTGAATGAATAATAAAAAAAAAAAGAGATAGAAATGAATAGAAAGGATTCAACGTATGATCCTGGTGGCAATAATATTTTAATTCTAATAATATGGAATATGACTCTATCACATAACTGTCCATGAAAAAAGAAATGATGCACTGATAAGTGCATAAGATGTCTTCTTCTGCTTGTTTTACAAAGAACATAACATTAGCTTGCCTCGAAAAACATATAATGAGGTTGAGGTAGTAAGTTCAATTGGAAGGTCGTTCCACCACTTGGGACCAGTAAAAGTAATATATATTTTTTTGAGCGAACAATGTTCGTGTACGAGGAAGATGGAAGAGACTACTTTGACGGATGGGGGTATTGATGGATACTGCTATTTCTTACAAAAATTGTAGCAGTTACGGCAGGTATTTCATTAATGGACAACTGGTACATAAATATTCCAAAGTTATAGTCGTACATGTATATGTCAGCAATATGTAAAAGTTCGTTCTTTAAAAATAATGGACTGGCATGAGAAAGGAATCAGGAGGGTAGACTCATATCTGTACTGTTATTTCTGAGGGCCTTGTGATCATATTATTACCCGGCTTTACCCTGGCTACCATGATAAGAAACTCATGCATTCAAAGAATTTCTCCCTACCGGCAATGACCGGGTACCCAGGCACTTCACCTGGATGGATGGTGGGAAATCTAAATCAATGTCTTGCCAAAGAACATGAGTGCCGTGGCATGTGCTTCATAATCCGGTGACTTATCCACTAGACCAAAACACCTGCCATGCACCTCCACATTTGATCAACCATTTCAAAGAAGCAAATTACAGATGCAAGTTTTAGTCCCATCCTCCTATAAAATAGTTATGGGTCACGCTGTAATGTCTTGAAATTGGATATGATGATATAATTCATGATGATGAAACAGGAATTTGACAATATTTCGATATCAACATAATCACAGTCTTGTCCTGATCATGCAAATGGGCCTGTCGGTAGATGTTGACAGATCCAGAAATTAAGCTGTTCTATCATGTCTATTAAAGTTATATATATATATATATATATATATATATATATATATATATATACATGTATTTGTGGCCTAATGATTCCTGGGACCAAAATTAAGGAGTGAAAGATGATACGAAAATCATATATATATATATATATATATATATATATATATATATGAATTTCGTATCATCACCAACGATTTTGATTACTGCACAAAATCAGTTTTGTTTCTCTTAATCTTATTGTGTACTGTTTAATTAATCACCTTTTTAATATGACATGACTGGAATGAAAAAAGACAATGACGAAATAACTCTCACCTTGAGAATGCACTTAAATTCTTTGTTATCAATCATGTATTAAAAATTTCTTTTTAAAAGTAATAATTATCACCTTTATACAGCATAATTTGTACATAAAGATTAACGTTGTCCGGGTAATGAACAATCCTTGATACGCATTCTTACTCGCTTTTCTTTATACTTTTGATGATGCCCCTTAAAATTTACTCTCGTGTTGATGTGAGTTACATTATCTCAGTTACCATTATCAGGAATAATTTTTTTTTTGCGGTTTCTCTTGATTCTACAGTTGAACCACTAGCAGAAACAACAACCAGCCCGCCTTCTCAACAAGCCAATGACCGACACCGGTCAGGATTCTACTCCATGGCTAAGGACATCAATGGAAGCCCTATGACTGGTCATTGTCTCACTGATCACGTGATGAAGACAAAACCTAGCAAAAGTAAACTGCACTGCGCAGCGGAATGCGAGCAGGAACTAGGATGCAAATCATTCAGTTACAAAAATGGGTTATGCGAACTGAATGATGAAACAAAGAGTAGCGTAGGTTTAAGCTACTTCGCTCCATCTGACGGATGCTTATATTATGAGCCTATTTGAAATTAAGGCTATTCAAAAAAGAAAGTTCAGGTGCAATAAAATTGAGTATACCTGAATTTTCTCTACAGATGATGTCTCCATATTGTGTAATTCATGTAGAATGAAAAAAAAAATTATCAAGACTGCAAAAGAAAAACAGGTAAAGGATGTAGAAATTACTAATTGATTACAATTCTATTATAGATAATAAGAGTATCGTGGAAATATATTCTATGAAATTGGGGGTTGACACTGTCCTTTAAACTATCTTCAACAAATACTTATTGTAATTCAAAAAAAAAGAAAAAAGAAAATGACCAATTCGCGCTCTATTTTCACAGACGTTTTTTTTTTATAGTTCTAACAGGAAACACATTACATAACATTAAAGGAAGCTAGCTATGACGTAAACAACTTCATGTGGACAACTAGATGACAAAAAACAAACAAACAAATAAACAAACCAAAACGGCAATACTTCTCGAAAGAAAACTGTATGAAATTATTGCAATTTCCGTATATATGTGTTGGCCAAATAGACAAAGACATCAAAGGAAATAAAAAGAGGTCAAATCATCTTTCAACGTAACAAGCAATTATTATGTTCTTTAGAATTTTTCTTTTCAAAACTGTTTAGCCCTCCATAGGTTATTTTAATGAGTCTAATAAACAATATTTTACAACTCAATGAAAATGATATGTATCTTAAACTCAAATAAAACAATATTTTTACGTTTCTCTAATTTTCGTTTATACAAACAAAGATTGAAGTGACTGCCATTTAGTGAAAAATTGTTATACAGACCCGATATAAAATAAATATATCTCTCATCCTCATAATATTGAATAATTTTTTCTTCATTCTACTAAAAAATGGAATTTTGTTATTAAGCTTTTGTACAAACAGTTGTTGCTTAATCAAAGTTACCATGCAATTTAAAGCATCATTTCTCTCTTCTTCAAACCCTAAAATTATATTTTCTAAATTAAACTTATCTGTACTCGAGAGCCTTCATTTATCCATTTTGCTGTTTCATTCCAGATTGATATACTGATCTCACATTCATAAAAGAAACGTACAATGTCTTCCAACTCTTTTTTTACACAACGAACATTTTTTGTTACTGACTATTTTCATCTTATGTAGTTGCTTGTTCAAGAACAGAATCCTATTTACTATGTGATAAAGAAAATATCTTAAACCAATATCCGGTGTAAAACGAAATATCATATGGTATTTCTGCATTTTTGAACTATCAGGGGTGTAATCTAAATGACTTTCCCATGAATGACTTTCCCATTTCGAGAATTATTGAGGGTATACATTCTGTTTTTCCAAGAAGAGTTTTGTAGATGTATGTACATCCTTGTAGGTCAAGTACTAGTATTTTGATATGTAAAGGCATTAATGGATCTACTATATTTTTTCACCTTTTTCAATATACATTCTATATCCACACTTTATTGCTTGACTTATAGAATGATAAAACAGTTTCAAGCAGAATTCTTACATCCTTCACGAGTCAACAAATTCCCCTCATCATCAATCAAGTCATTGATACATCTGATGCCTTTTTCATACCAAGATCTAAAAAATACAGATTTTTGCCCAACTTGAATACAGCTATTTCTCCACAACGGATAAGTTAACCAATAATTTTCTTCTGCTCGTCTCAACAAAATGACTACATTGAATTATTAACATCATTACACATACCTAAAACCATTCTTCAAATCCATGCAAGCTTTAGTGACATACTAAAAAAAAAACTCGACATCTGCCATTTTAAAACCCTCTTCTTCATTTGTACCAACAACCTGTTTCCTACTAATTTCATCTGGCTTATTCTTCTATTTGAAATTTAAGAAGTTATGTTTTATGGTTTTTATTAACCCTTTGCCTACGGGAACCGGGTGGTCCCTGTATTACGCCTATTGGAATGAGAGAATTCAGTAGTCAACTCGTTAACTTAACTGAAGAAGTTGGCTGGTTGAAAATGACATAAACAAATGATTAAACTGTGGTAACAGTAGTGATTTAGACTGTAACTCTTCCAAGAACCGTAAGGTTCCGTTTGATCCAAGAAATCATCTGGCGTTTTACTTTTTCAAAAATTCTGTCATAATTATAATCAGGTATTTTGTCAATAACGACATGAAAATCTGTACAAAACTAACGAAAAAATCATAATGCACAAAATTCACGAAAAAATCATTATGCACAAAATTCACTTGTCTTCACAGAGTTTCCTTCACAGAGTTCCTTCTAGTTCTAGACCTCAACTAAAAATTAAAATCTTGCGACTTTTTGGTGGTTTTGTGGTGCCTGGTCACAATCGGTCCCTTAGAATTACATTTAAAAGGCCCCTGCAACCCAAATGCAATTTTTTTCCTGTTGATGTGCAGGGATGCATACAACTAATATTCTGTTATTCAAACATCTAGATATGTTTGATAGATTTTTAAATGTTTTTTTTTTGGAAATATTTTTCCCAACTTCCTAAGCTCCGCCCTAAAAAAATGCTCCAGATCTTATTCCTGCAATGACATCATCTGTCAATCATGTCAGCTACACTAACATTGTACAATAGACAGTGAAATGTAACTTCCCCCAGCTCAGCACATGCTCACAATAGAATTGAAAGCTTTCAAACGATACCTCCTTAATACCATTCTTTTCCTGGTGATGCTACAGCATGTCTGACATAGCAACTCCTATTGTAGGCATGGTATGGTCTATTAGAACAGATGGTCATCTCAGGCAAAGCTACATACCACCGTCTCTCCTTGGCTCACTAATGATTGACGGATGATCATTGCAGGAGTGAGATCTGGGGCATTTGGGGGGGGGGGGGGGGTGGAGCTTAGCATGTTTGAGAAAATGATTTTAGAAATATTTAAAAAAATTACGAAACATATTTAGATTTTTAAATAGCAAAATATAAGTTGTATGCATCCCTGCACATCAACAGGAATCAAGTGGCATTTGGGTTGCAGGGGACCTGTAGATTAAGTGTTTATACAAAATTCAATAACTTTTTTTTTATTTTAAAAAATGTAATATCGTATAAATCATTATGAAAACTGGACATTCCAAAACATTCAACAGCAAAAATTCTTTGATGTTTGCACAAAATGAATGAAAATTTAAGTGACTTTTAGAGCAATTTGATATGAATATATCATGACGTCGTACCCGTCAGTGTAAAGCACGGCTCACTCAAGGCGTAATTTACTGACATTAGGACGCGTCAGTGACTTGTACAGTCTTTTGCGCGTCATGAAAGAGTGACATCGGTTAACCCTTTCAAGACAATTGGCCACATTTTGTGGTTTGGCGTAATATCTTTTAATTCAGAGCTCTAAGAAATATAGCTGATGCACGAGTAGAAAGCACAAAATTTTCTGCACTCATTATGTCCATTTTTGTTACATGACCATATTGCATTTGATGTCAGGAATTTTATAATCGAGAATAACATTTAGAATCCTTAAATTGGCAACACTTTGAGTGGTTCAAAATCATTGTTTTTCATCAAAATTGGCAATTTTTTCAACTTTTCGACAAAATTCCTAACCATGTATATTATTCTCAAAGACATTAAACCTTATTAGAACCATGTAGCACTACATGAAGAATATTATTTTGCCCCAATTTGAAGAACGAAATATGATCAATTTAGCCCTTAAATAATTCCTGTCCTGAAAGGGTTAAAAAGTGATTGCCAAATGAACAGTGCAAACAATACTTAAAATTACCGGCGGATTAGTCAATTGCCTTCACAGGATCAATTAGTGCAGGTAATGACGTAATTGATTTTTTTTTAAATTTGAAATTAACATTTATTTCCTTCTCGTCAGGAACAGTGTAAAATAAAACGAGATAATACATTTGTAACATTGCTGTCAACATATAGTACAATATACATAGTAAATAATTCAGAGAACAGAAGGAGGCGAAAACCCGAAAAGCAAAGCTTGTGTTGGGAAACGCCCGTAAAAAATTAATACAAGTTACTGAAAGAATATTACATTGAGCACTGAAGAACATAACAATACGTGGATAAGAGAGAGGAAAAGACAGTATATAGAGAAAGGACTTAAAAGAGAGTCAGGCATTTTGGACCATTGTGTCTATGATGGCATCACCAGAGATTGCAGTATACATACATATATATACAGGCAGCATATATATCGATACAGATACATATCATTAAAGATGATCAAAGAACAGCAGCAATAACATCGTCCGACGCCCCTTTTGAGCCGGACTTTAGTCTGTATTACGTTCATGTAATACAAGTTCCCAAAATCAACAGCGATAGACTATACCCATTCCTCGATTCAATTCAATTCAATTTTATTTCCACAGATGCCCAATTGTACATATATATAAAGAAGATACATAAAATGAAATACATGCATATACAATAAAAAGTAAACATGGCTCTATAAAAGTGTTTCCGTGTAAAGAATGTATGTTTTAAAAGAAAAACGCCAAAAGGCAGAAGGGGTAGTAAAAAAAATCAAAGATGAGTTGTCGCGGACTACCCCCGGTTACAAACAAAATATACAATTCAGAAATTAATATAAGATGAGATGACGAGGTGGTACCGATGATGAGAAAGAAGGGGAGGAAAAGAAAAAGAAAAGATCTACTGATACCTGATACTATTCTGAATATGTTTTGTTGGAAACAATACATGCCATCAATAATACAAGGTTTAATTTTATGGTTTGCAAATTCGAACGAATGTGAATAAACTTTGAATAAAGGTGATTTCTTTTCTGTGGAATAAACAGTGGTAATAAATCATTAATAAAAGACTTTCTCATTTGCGTATCGGCAGTTTTACTAGGAGGCCGAAGTCTCTTGCCAGAATATCAGTTTGCATGTTTATAAAAGGTTTTGAGCAAGCGAAAGGAGTGAACACATTTCAAACACTTTATTTTAGTGACACCCTTTGTTTGATTGTACCTTCAGGGAAAATGTTTGTGCGAGGCTTGGTTTGGGGCGCCATATTGTTCCCCAAAAGCGAGCTTAAAAAAAAAAGGGGGGGGGGGGGTGGCACCTAAAAATGCGAGTTGTAAAATTTTATAACTTGGTACTTTCAACAGATGTACAGAGGCTTCGCTATTAAATGGGGAGGAAGTAACGGATGAATTAGCAGACGAAATAATCGGAATATACCAACAAGCAAATAATGAAATAAAATGAAATATAATGAAAAATGGAAGAAAAAAAAGGCCTTAGTTCTTTACATTTACCAACAAAGCTCCTTTAAAAAAAAAAAAAAAAAACAAAAACAAAAACAAAAAGGAAAGAGAGAGAGAGAGAGAGAGAGAGAGAGAAACAAAAAAAGGGAAAGGTTATAAATTTTTGCGACTTTAACGATTTTAAGTGGAGCGTAACGCCCCAAAACCCCTCCACCTCTCTAGCGACGCTTTTGATTATGTGAAGTCTCTTTGGAACCGAGATAAGTTAGTTAATTTTAAATTGGTATTGAAAATATTAAGCAGGTAATTTAAAAAAAATAATTGACATGTATTTTTACGTCTTTATTATTATTATTATTATCATTGATAAACTCATTTGAAATTTGGGTATGCATATTTATTTGGACGTTCTTTTTTTTTTTTTTCGTAAATCAGCTGATAGCTAGAAATTGATTGATTGATTGATCGACAGAATCAAATATATTATACAAATTGTTTGTAATTAATTAATCTGTTTATTTTGAGAAATTAAATTGATGTGTCATCAACATTTTATGGCGTTTCAGGATCATTATCATGATAATGGACTTGTGCATATGCAAAAATTTGTACAATTCGATGATCGGAAGAATTTAGATAAGATAGATTCTTCTAGCATTAAAGACTAAATAAAATCATTAATCTCATTGTACATTAATTACATGAAAATACCACATTGATCATTATCACTCAGTTTTACAATTGACCTACATCATCAGACTAATATCACATTTTAATAGATGGTGGTTCGTCTTATCTGAATGCAAAAAAAACGTGAGACAAATGTCATTAAATATTCAACTGCACTTATTTGCAACAGCATAACAATAAAAGCTCTGGCCTATATAGAGTGATCCATCCTTAATCCTTAATTTAATCTTACGTCTGTCTCTCTCTTTCTATCTCTCTCTCTTTCTTCTTTCCTACTCAAGTCATCACTTGTTATTATTTACAATAATGATTTGTTCATATACCAGCGTCGCACCTATTCTATTTTGTAGTGTAAGGAGGGGGGGGGGGGGGAGGGGGAGAATGGCTAAGGTAATGTAAAGTATATATATTTAGTAATAATTGCATATTCAGAGCATTTGTAAGTACTGTTTTCTCACATAGGGGTCTGTAAAATATAAAATGAGCTTTTCAATAGACTGCTCCACCTAAGTTTCTTTACTATGTCTAAGTTTACTGAAATCATGATAGTATAAATGTTTATTCTATGTAATTACTTCAATTTTTATTTTTCCCATTTATGTAAACATTTCTTATCGTAATTTTGTTTGATAGTATGTTATATCAAATTGTATGTATATGCATATTTATTTGCTATGTAAAACACCAAAAGACACTGTGGAAATAAAGAAATATTGAACCTTGAACCTTGATCATTATTGAGTACTACCATAATTTCTTTTTAAAAAATAAGAATGAATACTCATACTAGGTCTAATACTGTAGTAAACTAAAGTAAGACAATGCTGTTTGGATCTGCTACGTTTCCACAAAGAAATAGCTAGTTATTTTCATGTCTACCTGTAATACCAAAAAAGTGCAAGCTACCTGTATTTATTCTCACAATATTTAAAACATAGCGTTTGAATTGATTAATTCTGCACAATAGCCTACTTTGAATAGTGCCCAGAAAAGAGCCTGTGGAAATAAAGCGGGCTTCTATCCCGAATTTTCAGACAATAACTTAGATCCTGGATTTTCTATTGGGTAACCGAGATTTGATTATACAGTATCAACAGATTTTTGGGAAGCAATGTTCTATTGTTTATGGTTAAAAGTACCTCATCCAGGGAGCTCAATGAAACATGGAACTTTCAAGGTTCCTACGTATAAGTATATTACGAAAAGCATTCATTATAAATGCGAAATCAATCATTCAGACTACCTTTGTCTTGAAATCCAGTTTTATCACATTGTTGTGGATTGGTGGAAAAAGAGTAGGGGTTTATGTTGTAATACAGCCTCTGTCAATTTCGAATATGATTTTCCCTATGAGATTGGCAGAATATGAATAATTGAGTTGTGGTGGTAGTGTATTTGTCTAGGGTGAATATTTAAATTCAAATTCTGCGATCTAATCAGCATTACTTGGCTGCAGATATTTACCAGGACGGGGTCGGTGATCCCAAACACAGAACAGGCTGACTGTGATTATAACTTACTGAAATTTTGAAGTTTTTCTGTTATATGTCATAATTAGTTTGATATTATCGGTTTAATTGTTTTCCTCACGTGGTTTCAAGAAGAAGAATAAGAAAATGGATGGAAGTCAACTTCTCAGGAGAAAAGCAATGCTGATGGTACTTATCTTTTCTTCGCTTTCCAGAAGTACAGGTAGCTATCAATGAAATGTGTGATTTGCTTTCTCTATTACATCACAGATCCTGAAAGGCAAGGTGAGATGACCCAGAAAGAAAATGTGTGATATCCTTTCTCTATCATCTCACCTTGCCTTTAAGGATCTGTGATGTGACTAATTTTCATTTTTGTCTTTACCCTTTATCCCCTTTTCGTTCTTCCAAGAAGAGTTTTATAATAGATAAAAAAATCATGAGGTGAATAGTATCAAGAGTGGCCCAAGCCGGTAAAGCTTAGAAAACCAAATTACAAAAACATCAAAAAGAGGTAACTTTCTTCTCAATAAGACAGTAAATGATATACATTTTGTTTTAAAGTAGAATTTCATTGATTTTGAATATTGATTTAATTTTTATTATTGCATAGGTGAAGCTTAGATTGAACAAGGTTATCAAAATTCAACGCTTGGAAACATTTGAAGTAATGATTATTATCAGTTATAAAATGATATAACACAGCCCCGCTATAGCACCTATAGAGCTCTTTGAAAGCTGCTGAGATATGTGACGTCATACCGGGGAGCAATCCTTCCTAAGCAGACGATGCCCCATAACATCTTATACATTTTCAGTGCCTGTTTTGTCATCTCATCTTCACTTATTTATCTTACTTCACTAGCGTCAGTACAAATGCTTATTTGTTGCCTCACTCTAAATTTCCTGCATGGTATTATTTTGATGAAAAATGCAGCGTTAAAAAATAAAGGAATCAATCGCTTGTAAACAAAAAAAGATACCATTGTATTTTCAGCTGCATGCACCGCGGCATGTCGGCGTTTCAAGAGGGAACGAATACCATCCATGCTATAATTCAGCGGGCTTTACAATTCGAAAGTGTGATTTCTTTGACTGATCATTGACCCTTATCATGACGTTTTACAAACAAAAGATTTTAGTTACTAGAAACGGTTTCACTTCCCTTTTAGAATGATGTGAAATACGGTCATGGTGAAACACACCAAACTCTTTATAATTTAAAAATAATTGCATTGCAGTTACGTTCACTTGATATAGGACGTCGTCTGCTTAGGCAGGATTGGCACCTGATGTGACGTCATGAAAACATCGGTATATTTCTGGCGAATCGCTCGGATATCCCAGATGCTGAGAAGTGTTTTTATTTGTGTTATTTTTTAATCATCAAACACGCAGTTAACGTAAAACTTATACGATTACCATCTGCAAGCTTTCTAGTTTCTAGAGATACATTATTGAGCATATTTGTGATTTGCTTTGAATATCTACTTTAAACTCGAAACTTAATATTCTACAAAAGCATAAAATATGAAATGAACAACTTTTAACATGACTCAATAAATATGTACGTGATCTTTGAATTTTAGTTTCTATTCGAAGTCAAGGCTAGCAAAAATATGGTTCAAATTCATGATTCAGCCCATATCCAGCCAATTATAAGTACCTTGGTTAGAAATTTATCTGTTGATGCCATGCTTTGTCTAGGTTAAGTGAATGGGCAGAACTCCTAGTATGCATTTTTTCATTTTGGTTTAGCTAAAGGTAGGGTAAAAAAAATGTTTTCAAAGTCCAGGGGCCCGTTGCACAAAACTTGCGTTTAATCGCAACTCTTAAAAATCAAACGCAAGTCCTTAATGCGCACTTCTGATTGGCTGAAAATAAAGTTGCGTTTGATTTTCCTGAGTTGCGTTCAAACGCAAGTTTTGTGCAACGGGCCCCAGAACTTGTATCGTTAATAAAATCGGTTGTACAACAGTTGGTCTTCGTCAATTCCGTACAGTAATAGAATTCGAAACTTCAACTCTGGACCAAAAAACTATACCCAGCCCTAACCCCAAACCCAATTGCAACCTATACCGTAACCCTATTGTCCGAATTCACAAAGGAGGTTGGGTTTAAACATAGACGTATAATAGATTTACTAGACGGAAAGCAGCACGCGCGGAAATCATTACGCGAATGGAATTAGGCCCCGCCTCTTTCGGATCATTTGAAGAGCCCGATAAGCACCCGATACGTTGCATTATTCATATTTCTTGTGCGTGTCAGTTTATTATGAAACTTTGATTGGATGCTAGGTCATGAATATGTACATAATTAGATAGTATCGATCAAAATTTACTTGACCTCAACTTCGTCAATTCAAGACCTATTAATTATGCATATTATATGCAATGACGTCATCCGCACGAAATGAGAGATTTTAGTTCAAAAGGACAAGGTGAGTAGAGCTCAAATTATCATTAAATTTCGTACATTTAGTTTATCAATAAAAATAACTTGTACAATTCTAGGTGATCTATGATAATTTATCTACATTTCAAAAGGATTCACAAGAGTTCTTTTGAAAAAGAATTGAAACAATTTTCTCTCGAAATTACAGTTCTAGATATATCGTCGAGATGTAATTTGACACGGAGATCGCTGTCCTCACACGCTGCGGCTCATGACAGCTACCCGGGCAGTCACGGGCCAGTTTCAGTCACCAGCGCTGTGGCTATTTCGACAGCGTCAAAAATTCAATACATGCAAACAAGTTGGATCTAAAAAGATCTAAACAGATCTAATGTTAGCAAACTCTTTGAATGATGATAGACTATATTGCATAAGCTTTTCCTCATGTTGTTCATCTGTGTGCTGCACATAAGCGCATTCGTTAGTCCAACTTGGACTTGGATCTAACGTAGTCTACCAGACTACGGTTAACGTTAGATTTGGAAACTTTGACTGTGTGGTGCGATTCTACGATTCTACGATTTTGATAAGATATGTAGACCAAAATTAGTGCAGATATAAATTCATTAATGTTACACGAGGTTTACTGTTTTGAACTCTGAATATTTTTTGAAATTTTATTCCATAAACCGAAGTCTGAAGGATAGTCTAGATCTATCTTGAGTAGATGTAGACTTGGCTAGGGCTAAAGCTGTGCATGGGGGACAAAGTCAAAGTAGATCTCTGTTTGATAAGAACTCTGTTCAACTTCACTTTCATGCCTGACTTTTTTTTTTCGTTCTTAAAAGACTTGTATCTACTATATTTGGTTCAATTAATGCCATTTGGTCAATTAAACTGACTGTAAGTTAACTAGAGTCTGATAGACTATGATTATTATATTTTTTTTTTTGGGGGGGGGGGGGAGGCAAATGTATTTTGGGCAAAAATTCAGTCTGGTGTTAAAGCCAGTTTAGGGATCCCTGTTCAAAATTTCAGTCACTAGAAAGTTTTGTTGCTGAGGCCGTTTCTTTTTCTTTCCCAGAAACTTATGTAGCTTGAATGCAGTTTAATAAACATAAGATAGCTGATGATTATTGAATTTTAACATATGAAAAATAATGGATTGGAATGGAATTTATTTGCCTGATAAAAAAATTAATATCAATGTAGCTATGACTGTAACAAGAAAGACCAAAAAAGTGACAACTCTGTTTCATTTTTTTTTTTAAACAGATCAAAATGGAAAGGAACCCAAGAAATGTTATTCAAACATTGCGCAAACTGTTGACCATACATGATGAAGCAGAAATTTAGCCTAAGTTCTAAATTACAGGTAAGTTTACAGAACATTTCCGGAGTATCTATATGCTTATACTATACATGTATGATGTAATATGAATCATATTATGATTATCATAAATATTGTAATTTAACAGGAAACAAGGAAATGAAATATAAAAGCAGTTAGGGCTTCCAGGGGTCCCTGAATGTGTTAGTTAAAAGCATATTACAGATACCCTTACTAGTTGCCATTGATTTTTGAATAGCTTGTCCTAAAACTATGCAAACATTTTAAACCATTACCAACAAAGCCCAGCATTGTGTGTAAGCATGGAGAAGAAGGAGAAGATTACTCTTCACATTTATTCACAATACATTCTGTGAAAACGGTCTCTTTTGAGCTTTGATCTATGATCTAAATTAGATGTATTTAGATGTTTGAGAAGATCAGAAAAAGTCAGAATTAGTGGAGTAGAAGTATATATTGTGTACCTCTAAATTACTTTTACTTACACATGTACTTATAAATTTATTCATCCTTTTTTTTACACAGCATGATTCTTTACAATGGATGGTGAAAGAATATTGAGATACACAATCAGGAGAAATGAACAAAGAGCAGATATACTGACCTGCATGATCAAGCTTGGAGAGGTAGGTGTTTACTGTGCATGATTAAATTTGACAATACCCCCCCCCCAAAAAAAAAAAAATATATATATATATCAATATAAAAAATATATGATAGGCCTATATCAATAGTACACAACTTGAAGAGGAAGCAAGTTATTTGAAACGATTGTAATTTCCTTTCCCTTTGACCTGAAAAAGAAGAATTTTAGTCAAATATGGGAATTTTATTTAATTTTTATAAGGATTCATCATTTCCATTTTCATGCTTACAAAAGAACTTAATTTTAATGAATGTTGGTAAAATAGCTTTTTATCAAGCAATATTCACTGTGTTTGAGTCACGCATATATACATATCTGGCACATTGCAGTCCTTTCTTATTGTTTACGACCTTAATAGTTTTTAATTTGTTCCATTTTCTCTTTTCATTCAACAGACCTACGGATTACCACTACAGCTCTTCATTCCTGTTAACTAGATCAGGAGTCTCACGAGTGGATACATGTAATGAACTTTGGAATTTCATTCAGAATAAAACAATACAGATATCCCTAACAAGGGTTTCTGATTTGGAGGATTTTTGTTGGAATATTACATTTGCTGAAATTCTAAAAAATAAGTGCCTTCAGCTGAATGAAATTTAACAAAACCTAGTAGATTTGATTTATGTCGGTGACCATTTCAACAGTATAATAGAATGAAACAGTTGATACGCCAATTGCTTGAGAACTTGTGAGAAAAACCGAATGTTCATTCAGTGATATACTAAGTGATATGAAAATTTGACTTACCACTAGACTTCTGCAGGGATGTGCAATTTCAAGATTTTCTTCTTTTTTTTTCTTCAAATTATAAACTTGTTATTTGAATTGATATTTATTGTTATTAAATAGACAACAAAAACAAAAAAGGATTTAGTTCATCTCTTTTATCATGTTAGGGGGATGGAAAGTCATCTATCTAGTTACCTAAAACATTTACATATTCTGAGAGCTTTTTAATTCTAAATTGAATTCTCATTTTAGTGATAATGTTCATGTGATATACTTTTACACAGCGTATTCAAAGGGGGGGGGGGGGGGGTTCCATACCTAGAAATGTTATGCAAAGTTTGCGTGAAAGATAAGCCAGAGTTAGAATGGAATGAGAAAGATAAAAAAATGAGAGAAAAAGCAGTGGTATCGCTCGAGGGGGTGGGGGTGGAAGGGGGCATTTCCGGCCCATGCCCCCCTTGATACAAAGTGACATACCTTCAGTATACAACTTCAAGATTGTACCCCCCCCCCCCTGCCTCCTTTGAAATGACCTTTTCAACTTGTCAGAGAATTTTCTGCAATGTGTGCCCCATCTTTTACAAAATCCTGGATGCACCCCTGGGGTGGCGAGATGGTAATACACCTTAATATTTGTAATGTTTCAAACTGTCAGTATTTTGGCATGTCAAAAAAATATGGAAATATAAACTTCAGTTTCACTTTTTCATTGTTGGAAATTTGTGGGAATTCTTTTTCTCGGCACAGTTACTATTGCCCATTCAAAATTCTCTAGCGACACCCCTGCGTTTGTGAAAGGAAGAGTGAAGACAATGAGCTTTGACTGGAATGGTCAAACATAAGTTGATGGAAATGAATGGTATTGTATAAGACTTTGTGATTGAGTGGTGACTTACAGGCATGAAAGCTGGAAAGGAATGGCAACAGGGTGTATCTGGACTTTGGCGTCAAGAGGGGTTAAAAAAAAAGGCGTTATTATCAATGGCGACAACCCCCCCCCCCCCCAGCCTTCCAAAAGTCGCTCAGTGGATCGAGGGGGGGGGGGTATCAGATTTTATGGGGTCCAGTTTTCCTCCATAATTCTCTGAAAAGCATTAAAGAAAGAAAAAAAAAAAAAGGTTATCAGTTCCGAAAATATTTCGCCAGCCCTCCAAAAGTCGCTCGGGGGGGGGGGGGGGGGGGGTCGAGAATCTTGTTCAGGAACCAGGGGGGGCGTTTCATGAAAGGACTTGTCAGATATTTTATCCAACAAATTTGCTCTCGGTCAATCAGATGCAAGGATTTCAGTAGCTTATAACAGTTGTCGGATAAAATATCCGACAACTTCCTTTCATGAAACGCTCCCCCGATAACCTTTTTTTTTTCAAAACATGTCGGGGGCACTTTGCCCCCCTTGCCCCCCTTTACGCTCAAATGCAAATAAAAAGTTAGAAGATAATTCTTCCCCGTATTTTGATTGTTCCAGTGGTGCTCATTGGGTGGGGGGGGGGGGAGTTATCAGATGTTTTCCTTCATAATTCTCTGACAAGCAAAAAAAAAAAAAAAAAAAAAAAAAAAAAAATGTAAATTCTAAAATTCTGCTTGAAGGGAGACCCGTATTTTTCTTCTCGCCAGCTCTCCAAAACTCGCTCGGGGGGGGGGGGGGGGGGCACAACCTTTTTTTATCACATGTTTTCCTCCATAATTCTCTGACAAGCAAGAAAAAAAAAGTGGGGGAAAAGTTGTCGGAGGGCACTCTGCCCCCCCCCCCTTCAGCTATGCTAGTGGATTTTTCCTTTTGATAATTAAAAAAAAAGATCCCTTCCAAAAAAGAAAAAAAAAAGGGGGGGCACAACTTTTTTCCCCAGCCCTCCATAAAGACGCTCGGGGGGGGGGGGGGGGGGGGGGTTTAATCACATGTTTTCCCTGACAAGCAAGAAAAAAAAAGTGGGGGAAAAAGTTGTCGGAGGGCACTCTGCCCCCCCCCCCTTCAGCTATGCTAGTGGATTGTTCCTTTTGATAATAATATTTAAAAAAATCCCTTCCAAAAAAAAACAAAAAAAAAACACTTATATTATTTAGAAAAAAAAAAATCATTTACATCAAGACTAAAGAGAAAAAACCTCAATTAACTAAAGGACCCCATCCCCTCACCCCCAAATGAAGATTATCCTTTCTGTTATGAGAACCATCTTGGAAAAAATCCTACGCTGCATTTTTTTTTTCCTTTCTTTTTTTTCTTCGTTATACATGTATCATTTATTTATTATTT